>JAJEKB010020441.1:3339-15571 GCA_022393335.1 Macrotrachela quadricornifera | reverse complement strand
ATAGTTTCTTTTTCGATAATAGCAATACGAAGAGACGATTGTTTCATTGACAAAAAGATGGCTGTTATTAATCCGATTGGTCCTCCACCTACGATAATTACATCGAATGTTGTATCTGCATTTTCGGTAATGGCCATAGCTCCTCGCACTGCCGATGAGAGAGCACCTTCAATCATTCCACGCAATATGCTTGTATGTTCACCAATAAAATGAATATTCGAAATGGGTGATTGTAATTCAATAATTTCAGGTGATGATGGAACGGGATTAGCAAAAGCTCCACGTTCATAAGGATCTAAGCACCAACGTTTGATTTTTCCACCTTGAAAATAATCACGTATATTAGGTGATTTTTTATGAATTTTAATTAATAGTTTCAATGCTAATTCGATAGCCTCTGCTTCAGAAAAAGATTGCCAAATCAGCGAATCTTGTTCACCAGTGTATGATGCAAGAATAGTTCCACCATCTGTTTGATTACTATTCGTACGTGGATAAATAACATTACGAATAAGTAAATCGGTTAGCAATGCACCTCCAGTGATATTTTCTTGAGTATACCACCAGGATACATTGAAAGAAAGAAATAATTTTGTTGCACAAATATAATACACTTGTCTCATAGCTAAATATTTTTGAGCAAAGTGATTCCGTGGTTCAAAATCAATCATTTGAGCAAGAGTTGCTGTTGTTGCTACAACTACAGTATCAAAAGTTTGGCTCATACTATTGTTGGTTGTCAATTGAATTTGATCCGAAGATAATAATTGAACTTGATTAATGGTAGTGGAATATTGAATAGAACATCGATTTGATTCAATTTTTAGACAATCAGCAAGCATCGCTTGTGCTAAAAGATCACTGCCACCTTGAATTTCATACCATTTATCGTCACTTTCGTTAGCGATTTTCAAGTAAATGAGTTGCAAAATTGGTATAATAAGATTCGCTTCAAAATTGTTCGAAGTACTCCAATTATCAATAATTGCACGTAAAATATTTGTCTTATTCAAAAAAGACTTCATCGAATATACATTATTCCACTGATTTTGAGTCGATTGCCAACCTTTTTCTATCAATATTTGAACAGAAGACTGAATAGTTTCGAACAATACTTGGTCAAGAGTCTACAAAACTTCTCTTATGATATTTTTACATGTGAACATAAAAATATTTCCTTACCATTCTTCGTTCATTTTCAGTTGTGTTAAATTGAAAAATGTCAAAAATTTCATTTACTTTTTTCTTTGTAGAAAAAACTCTTTCCATATACGTATCAATACTTAAATCAACTGCGGCGTACTCGGTAATACTTAATTTGTACCGTTCTCGAATCAAATAATTCATGTAGGGTTGAGCAAAAAGTGGATAACGAAAAGGTCCCAAATTTGCTATGTACTTGAATGGATCTTTCGGGTCGCGATAGGTTTGAATTCGACCACCAGCTCGATCGGTTGCCTCAAAAATTGTTACTGTATGACCAGCTTCAGCGAGTAGAATACCGCAATACAGCCCAGCAGCACCTTCAAATCAATAATACAACAACAAAAGATGTTTAGATCACATTCATTCTACTAGAGATAGTTAAATGTATCATCTAAATAAAAATATTTTGAAATTCCTCATATCGAATAGGAATAAACTATCACTAACAATGTCTTAAGTAGTGATTCTCATATATATAAACATAGACTTTTATAAAAGAAACATTTCAAATCTAAAATTTATGTCAAAATGAAGTCTTACCTGCTCCAATAATACCGATTTGACGACACTGATTGTTTTGTCCTCCGCATTTAGGTAAGCCATACTTAACAGTTTGAAGTCTTTGCCATGAATATTCCTGTGCAATCATAAAATCATATTGTTTTGTAGTATCGAATTGATCAGATGCCATGATAGGCCATGTGCATTGAATAAGCAAAAGAAACAAGTAGAAACTTCGATAAGAACAAGCCATGTATGAATGAAGTTATAAAAGAAATAAAATACCTTTTCTGGTTGCTTTATATGCAAAGATCAAAGTGCACAGATAAAACATCATAAATCAATGTGTCCTCAGATTGTAAGCAAGATGCATAATTGCTTATAATAAAACTCGAGTATCTTTATCGCTTAACGGTCATAATGATATCATAGCAGTAAACAATTCGAGGATCATGCATGCAAAACAGGCTTGTTTGAAGCTGAAGCAATAGGTAATATACTGTGTTCTTTTGTTGGTATACATATTTAGTACTTGAGAGTGAAGAGGTGAGAGTGGTCCTGTGCTGGCACCCAGTCTGCATTTTCAGCAGCTTGCGGTAAAATTTAAAAAACAAAACCTAGGCATCAAATTTAATCGGAACGTGTTGATTGATTGGCAAAGATGTCAAATAGGTACCGAGGTGTCAGAACTTACCTACTTGCTTGGAATCGATAGAGCTTATCGAGTTCTATCTTGGTTTCCTTTGTGAGCGAATCAATTCTAAGATACGCTACATATGAAAAAGACTTCTACTAGTGTTTTCGCCTATCAGGGAGGTTTTTCAACCTTCCACAGGGATTTATTACTGTTTGTTTCAATGGTAATAGGTAGGTGATTCTGGGCTGCCGGTAGTTACGGTCCTGTTGTTAAGCTGACTCTCTGTCGATAAGACGTAAAACATTTTTGGCTAATGAAAAGATAAGAAGTACTTAAATGCACAAAAATCAGTTTTTTTTTTTGTGGATAGAATATATGGTCTTGTTATCATTATTATAAGCAACATTTAATTATCAAACAATTAAAGAAATTCTTCTCGGACAAAAAAAAGAGCATTTTTCTATTAGCTCGTTCTCCTTTGTTTTTTATTATTATATCTTCATTCGTATATCTACGGATAGAGCAAAGAATAAACTGTATATATGCAGTCCATTTGACTGCCTTGTTATTTCAAATTTCTTCAACATATACAGAGAGGTCCCATTTTCGTAATACTCAACGAACAAAAACGATTTTTTCAACAAAGACTTATGCTATTTTATAAGGATATATTTATTATATAAGTATAGAACAGTATAAATTACATACATAATATACAAAAAAAACTATTTCTTAACTCTCTTTAATTTCAATTGAAGCATGAAAAATGTAAGATTGTACGACTTTTTGCAGCACTTCATTGCACGTATTTAGTTGTACTGCTACTTTCGATTTTATCCAAGACCAGACATTCTATGCCATAAATTTCCGAACAATACTCAGGAGTAGACCCTGGACAATTCCATATCAGTTCCGTTTTTAAGAACTGTCTGAACAGTTCTTTTTCAAGAGCATATCGTAACTCTCTTATTGTTTTTGTGCTCTTATTCATATTTTATGCTCTTCGTGTACTAGTACTGTGTATTCCATTGGATTCATCTCTATAATCATATCTCTAATAAATAAACGTTAGATTATATGTGGAAACAAACTAGTTTTTACTAATAACCTCCATTCAAAACCTGAACAGTTTCAGAATTCTTACTTGTATCTGACAACTTATGCACGTGTGTATACCACTTCGAAATGGTTACATTGCGTTTTAAAATAAATTATCCGTTGGATGATACTGTTCTTTACAAACAACTGTTCATTGCATACTGTTGAAAAAGAACTGTTCGCCTGACATAGTTCTCGAAAAACAACTGCCTGTTACATACAGTTTCTGAAAAAGAACTGCGCACTACATACAGTCCTGGAAAAAGAACTGTCCATTGCACACAGTTCTTGACAAAGAACTGGTCCTTGGATACAGTTCTTGAAAAAGAACTGTTCCTTGGACACAGTTCTCAAAAAAAGAACTGCGAGCTGTCCTAGGCCTAATAATCAGCATGATTGAGTTAGCATATCTTTCAAAATATTTTGTTTATTCATTTAATTTCAAAAAAATATTAAATGATTTTGTATGAATTTTATTTTAATTTCGACAATCCGGTTGAATCAAATTCATTATATCACTAATGATTTATTCTCAAGGACAATATATGTAAAGGAATTATCCTTTGGACTTGAATCATGTTCTCATTTTTAAATTATTTCTACAGTGATATTGATGTTCTATAGGTCGATTGTACGACATCGCCGTGACTCGACTTAGGAACATTTTAAAAAATCAAATCTCGATTTTCTATTTTGAATTTCTGAAATATGCACATGTAAACAATTACGTCAGTTGAAATAAAATAAATCTTTCGCATTTTTCACAAAAATATCCAAAAGAGCCTATGATATAGCTGCAATCAAGGATGGAATTCATAGTACCCTTACTATTGTATTTATGTCTTATGCATGACTGTATGCGTAATCATGCACAGTCATTTATAGTGCTTTTTATATTTTATTGCTTAAAGTTTAAATAGTATTATAACTTGTATTAGTACGTGTTTTCAAGCTTTTACGTCGTAATTAAGGCTATGTTGAAATTACTTTCATATTAGAATTTCATAGTTAGAAAAATATTTTTCAATTTTTACCGGTCTTGAGCTCATAACATAAACTAGTTATATCAACTAGTAGATGATGATTGTGATATAGGAAATGGTGTCCGATTAGCATGGGAAGAAGAGTATTATGAAATTCTTTTCCATGATGTTTAGGCGATTTTTCACATATCGCAGTCATGTTTACTGCGGTTTAAATACAACTACATGTGATCTTTCAAAAAATTTAAATATTGATTTCAAATAAATACTGAACAAATCATTCTTTTTTATCATTGTTTGTTTTGTTTTTGTTAAATATCACTTATAACCCATTACAAATATAATATATAATATATAAAAGAATTATCATCTCGAATAAATCATCAATGCATACAAACAAACACAGAAGACTTTTTTTTTCCTTTCTTAATAACAAGAATGAATGAACAAAGAAGAAAAAAAAAGAAAAAGAACTCAAATTAGACGCATATCCCACACAATAAAAAGACGAAAAAAGAAACTGAACTGAATCGAATTGACTCATGAAATATACTTGACATGTGTTCAGATCAAATGAGTCAAGAATAATAAAGATATTATAATCAGTCACACAACATATGAATGTAGTAATAAAAGAAAAAAAAGGATAAAGACAGTTATTTATGTGTTTGATTGTATGGAATACGATAAATAACTTGATACATATATGTATATAGATCACATTTTATTTCATGTCTGTCTAAGAAATTCATCTACATCATCATCATCATCATCAAATTGAAGATCCTAAATAGAAAAATAAATCAAGAAAATTAAAATTATATAGGAATTTTTTTGATGTTAGTATATATCTCAAATGTGAGAAAAATTAAATGTACATGCTTTGTTAGTTAATGTAAAATAATATGTTACATACACCATTTATATATTTAAATATTGTTTTTACCTCATTCTCATGAATAGATTTTTTAAAATTTTCTTTTGTTACTAATGAACCATTCTCAGTATTGCTTACATCATCTTTATCAATATCAAAATCTTGTGATTCTCTATCAAGCTCGCTTAATGAACTTTGACGGCCGGTACCAGCTGTTGCAGCTGTAGATATAATACTCGATGCTTTTGATGTTCCTCTACTAATTGATGATGGTATTGTTGATTTATTTGGTGAAAATGTTGAATTATTCATTGAAATTTGTGTTTGAGATCGATTAGAAATATCCGATGGAACTAATTTTTGAATTACTGATGAATTTATTGTTGGCTAAAAAGATTAATAAAAGATAATTTAATAATTAGTTTTATTTTATTTTAAACTTTAGTTATTGATTGTATTGGTATTTCATTTGCATCATCAAAAGTTTCATCATCATCTATTATATCTTTATTTAATTGTGTTGGAATATAAGAAAATTGTTCATTATCTTCTGCTTCTTTCATTTCTGCAATTGGATTTCTATCCCAATTTGGCTGAAAAAAAGAAAAGAAAGTCAAATAAAATCTATTTTTATACAAAAAAAAATTTTGTTTTTACAGGAATTGTTTGATAATTTCTAGCTAATTGTGATTTTGTTTCTTGTTGTAAATAATATTCTGTTTTATATGTATCAATAAGATTTGGAAAAAGATTTTCATAATCTGTTGGATTAGCTAATGATTGTGCAGCACGTTCCATATTCATTTTTTTTAATTTTTCTTTCCATAAATCAACAATACGATTTATTTGTGATGGAACATATGTTCGAGCAAAAAATGCTGCTTCAGGTAAACGTTGATTTTCAATAAGTATATCTAAACATTGATCTAATTTTCCCAAGACAAAATTTGATAGAAAAGCTATATTAAATTGTCCATTAGTTCTTGATTGTGTACCAATATTTGACATTAATTGTTTATCACTTGATGCACTTGCTAGAAGTATAAGTGAACCAAATGATTGTGCACGTATTAAACATTCTTGTACTAAATTAAAATCTCCTTGTTTTGTAGCTATATCAGATAATTGTAACCATTTTTGTTCATTTTCTAATTCAATGGCAAGTTCATAACAAATTTTTAAATTTCCTAATTGAAGTGCTAAATCAAATTTATGTTCATTATCTAATGTAACAGTTAATGCTTGTTGACGATAACCCTAAAAAATAAAGAATAATTATAAATTTATCAAAATAAAAAATATATATATATATGAACCTGTTTTTCAAGAAAATGTGCAACACGTGTTCGTTGTTCTCTTGGAATTGTTGGAAGAACTTGATCAGCTGTTTCAAAATCTTTTCTCATTACAGCTGTTTGATATTCAAGAACTGATAAAGATAATTCATATGATATAATAGACATTTCTTTATCACCCAAATATAAACGATTTTCATTCGATACATATCCTAATAAATACATTACTCTAAATTAAATATATATATATATATAGAATAATTCCTATTGTTATTTGTTTTTGTGTTTTACCTATCTAAATGTGAAATAGTAACAATTTCACCACCAACATAATAATTTATTCGATTAAGAGAATTTGTATATATAAAACAATCACCAACCCATACACCTGTTTTTACAACTTCAGGAATTTCATTTAAAGCCTTAAAAAAAATAAGACAATTTTTTTTATTTAATACTAAAAAGTATAAAATTTACATCAAATGCATCTTCAATACCATCTTCAGTTATAAGATCTTTATTTGTCATTGCAGCAGATACTGCTTGAGGATTAAAACGAAGTATATAATATGATTCTTCAGTTACAATACAAACTAAATCACCATTTTGACTCCAATAAATCTATAAATAAATATATATATGTATAAATAATAGAAATAATTATCAAATAAAATAAAATTTACAATTTTTGGTACAATTTCAATTCGACGAACTAGACTTAATGTTTCCCAATCATAAAATGTTAAACCAGAATATGATCTAACACCCAAAAGATTACCACCAAATATTCCTAAAAAAGAATTTAAATCAAGATTTTAGTTAATCATTAATGATACTCAAAAAAAAAAGTCAATACTATAGGTAATAAAAATAAGTATTTAACACGTTATATTTTTTGAACACTTTTTAGTATTGATCTAGTCTTAATTGAGTTCGGATTCAATGCTTCATACTTATTAGTAAAGAATATTAGACTTTTGATAATTTTTAAAATATTTGAATATATAATAATACCTTCAGCTCCTGCTTCTGGTTTAAATGTTTTTTTTTCTTTAAAATTTTTAAAAATTTTCACCATATTTCCATCTCGTACAGCATATTCTGATGAATCATGTGACCAAACAAATTCCATAGCATTTCCATAACTTTTATTACGTAATGTTAATGCTGTATAAATAATATATTCACCATCACCACAAACAACAACAAATCTAAAATAGAAAAAAAAAAGTAATAAATATTTATAAATAAAAATTCCTTTTTTTTACCTTCCATTTGGTGAATGAGATAATGTTTGTGGATATATTTCACAACTACCTAATTCTTTAACACTTAATGGTACTTTTTCTCCATCTTTTAATTGTTGATCACCACTTAATTGTTTTAAATTAACTTGTTGAATTTCACAATGTTTAGCCCATACAATTTTACCAGTTGATGCATCCATTGACATAGCTGGTTCTTCTCTACCCAACTAAAATAATTCTATTTTATATTTTTTATATTTATTAAAATTTTCAAAATACTTTTATCATCATTGTTCCTTCATCATAACCAAGTGCAACATTATTTGATCCTTTTAAACTTGCTATAGCCCAACATCTTTCAAGACCATAATTAAGTGTTGATTCAAGACGATATGTATTTGAATGCCATAATTTAACAGTACCATCTTCTGATCCACTTAATATAATAGGTAATTCAGGATGAAATGCAACACAACTAATATTTTGTGAATGTCCTTCTAATGTTTGTACACATGTTTTATTCTACATAAGAAAATTAAAATTAAAAAAAGAACTATACACAAATAAAAATTACTTGGTAATCCCAAATTTTTACATAACGATCATCACCACCAGAAATCAGATATGGTTTATCACCACCTGAATAATAATCTACACAATTAACACCTTTTTCATGTCCTTCAAGAGTAAAATTCGGTTGATTTGATCCTAATTGCCATACCTAAATTTTATCGATATAGAAAAAAAAACAAAAACATTTTCAAATAATTATTTTACTTTAACAGTACGATCAAGTGATGCTGATGCAAATGTATTATTATCTTTTGGATTAATAGCTATTTGCATAACATAATGTATATGTCCTTCAAATGTTTGTTTTAATGCCCATTTAGCATCCCAATCCCATAATTTAATTGTCATATCATCTTTAAAAAAAAAAGAAATTCTCATATTTATAATATAATTAATATATGAATATAATCCATACCACTACTAGTTAATATATATGATTGTGTTGGATGAACAGCAATTGAACGTATATAATCACTATGTGCTTCAAATTGATGTAAACGTTCAAGAGTATTATAATTATAAACACGTACTAACATATCATCCTAGTATAAAAAAAAGAAGTAAAGATTAGAATATAATAAGAAAATAAAATAATACAGATGCAATAATTGCCCAATTTTTTCGAACAACAAATTTACCAGCACGAACTGGAACATCACATACTTCAAAGGTTTTAATTAATTGCTAAAAAAAAGATAAAAAATAATATAAAGATTATTTATTAAAGAATAAAAACTATACTTGAGTTTCATGATTATAAATATGAGCTTGACCATTAAATAATGTAACTAATATCCATGGTTCATTCGGATGAATATCAACACATTTAACACGATCTGATCGAACTGATAATTTGCGCTTGACATCAAGGCGCAATGGCTAAATAAAATTCATTTATTTATTAGAATAAAACAATTTCTCTAATTTTTACCATGTTTTATTAATAAAGAGAAAGATCCACAAATAAATGAGATATTCTTAAATAATAATAAAAAAACAAAAGAACATTTATAATTCCAAAAAATTACACGTAAACATGCCAACATAAAAAGAAAAAAAAGAAAATCTGTCCACGTCTGATGGATTTGGTAATTCACAATTTACTACGAACCAATTAAATTTCTTCTTTATTTTATACGTCTTCAACTGTGCTTGCTAAGAACCATTGAAATCAAGATCTTTTACAGATGGAGTTAGTAATCAATAATACATCTTGATATACCTTATCTCTATCAAAATTTAATCACTTATAGAAATATTCGTTTATCCATCGCATGGATTACAAGAATAAATCTTATCAAAATATTATTTTGAAATTTCGATCAGTTAATGATACGACACTATTGTAACAAATACTTGTGTTTCAAACTTCTGTTACCTGTCAATCTACACAAAATTTGGATACTTTTTGTTTTTCATTAAGAAAAAAAAAAAGAACACATGTATATTTTATATATAGAACATAACAAATTGTAATAAACTAATATGAAAAACAACACCAATTTGTTTTTTTTTCTTACTAAAATCTTCGAGTGATTAATATAATATTATGAATATATGTTTTCTTTTTTTTAATGCTTGTTATTTGTTAACTCAATCGAATAAGTTGACGTTTTTTATAATCAAAGATAAATAACTCGAAGAAAAAATAAATAATAATAATAATATAAAGATAACGAGAAATATCACTAATCACGTATATACATGAATGTTATTACAAGAAAAGGTAAACATTGTGAAACAACAATTATTTTCATTCACTAATTTTTAGACTTGTCAATAAGTGTAGAAATTTAGAAAATAAGATGACAGATATAAATTAGATATAAAATGAAAATGAATAATAACGCAATTAAATCAAACTAACATTATGTATTTTAGTAAACACATATAATAATAATAATTATTATTTATACAACAATAAAATAAAAAAAAAAAATTCAATCCTTTTAAAGTTTTTTTTTATATAATAGTTGTTTTTCATTATTAGTATTAAATCCAATTTGGTTTTTTATCACTACCTAAACTAAATTCTGGTAGAAAATTAAATTTATAACGATTCATTTGCATTTCTCGATCATAATTCATTCGTTGACGTTCTAAAATAAATTCATTATTATAATTATTATTATTAATGCATCGTTGAACATAATTATTTCGTCTATTACGAGTATTATTATTATTAAAATTACAATGACATTTGCAACGACAACTAGATAATAATTCTCGAAACATTCCACGTAATTCATAACGAAAACTTGCAGTCGAAAAACAATAAAGAAAAAAATTTATTCCATGTGATGTAAATTGTATTGAATTTAATAATATTTGAATCATAAAACGATAATTACGTTGAGTTTTTGATGCAAAATATTTCCGAAAAAATACAAAATAAATACAAGCCGGAAGAGTTAATAAAACGAATGCAAATGTAACAATAATTAATAAAGCAGTAAATTGTCGATATCTTTCAATACTTTTTCGATGATTTTTTGTATGTACTGATTTTCTTTGTGCTCGACTTGATCTTACAGTAACAAAAATAATATATGTATTACAAATACACATTATAGTAAATGGACAAAGATTATAAAGAACTAAATGAACACGTTCCCATTGTGGATATATATATCCAGGATTTGAACGAGTTGAATAACATCTTATTATACCGGATGGTAAACGATAACCATTTAAAAATAATATATGACTATTTAATGCTAAACAAAGGGTCGTTAGAAATATAATATAATATTTCGTATATCTTATTCTGCCATATGACTGTTTCCATATAGGCCAGAACAGACTAAGAGCACGATCTATAAATAAAATAAAATAAAACTAAATTTATTATATTAGTTTGTTTTTTTTTATTAAATTTTACCAAGACTAACAGCAGTAAGACACCAACTTGATAATTGTAAAGCAACAAATGTCATAAATGCAATAAGACGACAATGAACAAGTGATAAATCTTCAATATTATTATTTCTTGAACTTATATTAAATTTATAAAAACTATTCAAATTCCATCCATATAATGATATTATATCAAATATACTAACAAAAATTAAATATCGTACAGTTACAAAACGACGTAGATTACGTCTTAATGATACAATTATTGTTAGAATATTACCAACAGTGCCAACTATAATAAGCACAAGAGCATAAATACTTAAATAATGTATAACGAATAAATAATGTGAAATTTTTGATGAAGATACTGTTACATTTGTTAAATTGTCAATAGAAACCTATAAAAAAAAAAAAAACTTTATTAAAAAGTCGAAAAAAAAAATATTTTGTTGAAACTCACAACAGGTGTGAAACTAGTTGCCATGATTAACAAGACATCGGAAGAAAAAAAATTTTCGTTGTGTGACAGTTGTCTAATGTTTTATAACGTTTATAATAAGCGGAAATAATAAAAGAAGAAAGACATGAAAATAGAGTGTCGTGTTGTATGTTATATGCCTATCTTCTTCTTTTTTTTCTTCTTCTATTCTTTTGATGATGATAATTAACAAGAAGAAAAGATACAAATATAGACTGAAAATTTTGATTTTTTTACTATCGACCAATGAATATAATCAATTTTATTCTTCAATTGACATTCAATAATATGAACATAATTAAATCACGAAATCATCTAAAAAACAAAAGAAAAAATAAAAAAAGGACATAAAACTTAAATTAACAATCTTGTTGAATAGCGAGATACCATTTCCTCTTTTATGCTATTTCTTTCTTTCTTTTCTTTTCTTTTTTTTTTTGTGCTTTAATATTGTCCTTCGGGCAATCAGAATAACTATTAT
>JAJEKB010020439.1:0-16976 GCA_022393335.1 Macrotrachela quadricornifera | reverse complement strand
AATAAAATTAATAAAATTTAATAATTTAATAATTAATCAATTAAATTTAATAAATTAATAACCATTAATTAATTAATTCATAATCATTAAATAATTATTAATTCATCACTTAATACACCATTGCATTGATTTCTTTTTTAGAAAAAAAATGATGCATCTTTCTCATTGTAAAAAGTTAAAATGAGATAGAATGCTTAGTACAGTTCCTTTTATACCCTCCATGCGTCAATCGAAACTACGACGACTGCGTCGCAGATGCGAACGCAACTACGCCGCAGTTAAGCGCACTGCGGGCACTGTGTCGCAGTTGCGCGCAACTGCGGAGACTGCGTCGCAGTTACGCGCAACTGCGCCGCAGAATCGCGACTGCGCGCAACTGCGACGCAGTTGTCAAAAAAGTGGTGACATGGGAACAAAAACACGGGAGCGGGGAGTGATGATTGATGGATATCTCCCATGCTGTCCTTTCTTCGTTTTGTACCACCTGAAATTTCATTACCTTGTTTAACTTTAATTAATTGAATATTTTCACCTTGTATTGTCGAAATTTACTTCAGTTACCTAACTGTTTCGAGCATTCCATCAAGACTATATAATTTGTCACGTTCAGCCGCAGTAGATTTTAGGTACATTCGATCATATAATTAATATTATTAACTGTAAGGTCATAAAATATTAATAATAATTTAATTAGCACATGTACAAACACGTACAAGTGTGTGTACGAACGAGAAGAAAAGAAAAGGAAGATGCGTGTTACTCTTACGTACGAAGGAAGAGGAATGAACAACAAAAGCAAAATTGATAGAAGAAATCAAAGATTCCATCAAAAAAATTGAAAAAGAAAAATTTTCTAATACTATACTTGATTTTACCGTACAATTACGTTTAATAATACAAATAGAGTAGAATATATTTGATAAAGAAAATATACAATCTTTTACAGAATTTCAAGCGCTATTTTTTGATAAAAAAAAGGTGTTTCACTCAAAAGCATAATAATAGAGAAATATCAGAAATACGAAAAGTCTAATTTATTTTGGGTCACCTGTTATTATAAAGAAAAAAACAAATGATGACTTTCGTCATTAACATTCATAGTGATAATATTTATTTACCTAAATGATTCATAACTAAAGCTATTGAAGCAGAAATTATCTCACAAAATGAAGAAAAATAAATTTCTTTTTTTTTGTCATTTATCTTTCCATAATTTATTCCGGTTTAATATAAAATAAAATTTACTCTGTTGATGTTGTTCGCATCAATTTTAACTAAAATACTACACATTTCATAATAGTCAAAAGTATTCTATCAATTTACATGTTATTTTTTCAATAATACTTAGATTGTGGTAAATTTCATTTAACTTTTACTAAGCATTGTCACCGAAATATAAAATGGTTGAGATTTTTTTAAAATAGTTATTAATGAAGTATGACTTGTTCAAATAGCAGAGGATAGGATGTATTTTCATCATTTAGTTAAATATTTTTCCATATAAACGCTTTAAACTATTGTTGTTTTTCTTTTTCCTTCGCAAAGTGGCAAACTTAAAACTGGTGCCATTTTTCGAACTAGTGTGGCAAAATTTTCAGATATTTCGCAAGAACAAATGGCTCTCAAAAATCTGAATTTATGCAAGCATATCAAATATTATCTCAAACTTAGCATAGTCTGAAAGATTAACAAATCACAAATTTGCATTCATTTGTTTTGAAAGTGACGACAACGACAGAAATCAGAAATTTATATTGATTTGCTTTTAAAGTAATGAAAATAGCAAAATGTAAAAATACATATGTGAACTATAATTTTTCTTATTAACTAGAAGACTACAAATCAGAAAGCTACCCAGGTCGAACGATACAGTCCTTATATGGACCGTCGACGAATTGTATCGTCCCATCTGGGTATTATTATTATAAGTTTTTTTACAGGAACTAGGCAAAGTTAGGTAAACTGATATTCAACTTTTTGTTAATAGTATACATAGTATATCCCAGCATTTATTACCATTGAAAAAAGCACTTTTTTGTCAGATTTATAACTTCCTTGAATGTCACAAATATACTATCTAAAAATATTCCCGACAATATATATCAATTTTTAATAAAAGTATATTTCGCATTTCATTTTTTTCATTTGAAATATATGAACAATAGAACGATGTTATTTGGTTTTCTTCTTTTTTTTGAATTATCGAAATTGTACATAAAAATATATTTCTGATTTCTACTGTTCTTTGCGAATTTTAAAATTATCTATAGAACTAGTTTTCTAATGTCTCTTGTTGTTAGAGATTGGTATTCAAAAATCAAAAATTTAGTCAAAACTGGTACCAGTTTAAATTTTGCCATGACCTTTTTTCCTTCCTTTTCAAAAGAAAAACAAAACGATAGGAATACCTATAAAACGCAGTATGTACGAATGACAGAACGGTTAGTGTGACCAATTGATGTCATATTGATCAAAGAAAAGGAACAAGAACGGAAAAAATTGACTCATAACGTGTCACAATGTACCCTAATCCAACTGACTCATGTTTATAAAAAAAGAAAGAATGAAAAAGGATGCGTTGAGACAATCATTTTGGATTCATTATGTTTAATTATGAATAGTCAATCAATCAATCAAGTATTTTTTCATATATAAATAGATTTGGTTTTTTTCGGTAGTTATACATTTTCTAAACGATGTCTTCTTATTCAGTATCCTCTGGCCTTAAAAGCACATTATTACCAACAACATTTTTAGCTATAAATGATTCAAATAATTGTCATGATTTTCTTATTCAATTTCATTCAGCTAAGGTAGATGAATATAATAAATACGTTTTGTTTTATAATATTATATTCAATTTTAGAATTTACCAAAAATGGATATTATTGGTCATGCTGATCCATATTTTATTGCAAAAATTGATGATCAATTATCATTTACGTAAGAATTATTTCCAATATATTAAATTTTAACTAAAAAAGAACTGAACAAAAAATTTTTCTATAATAACATTTCTATGATATCTAATCCTATTGTTAAATTTAAGATCAACTATTATATCCAATACATCGGCACCTCAATGGAAAGATGAAAAATGGATTATTCGAAATATTCCATCTGATGCTAAACTTACAATTAAAATCTATGATAAAGATGATGAAAAGATTATTGATGATTATATCGGTGAATTTGTAGTTCATGATTTACTTAATTATCATTCACCATCTAAAGGTCATAAAATAATTGGTCCATTAAATCGTCTTAATGGTTATTTTCATTTATCTATTCATTTAATTGAATCATCTGAAGAAACAAAACGTCTTCCTCGTTATACATTCGATGGTCCTTGTCGATATTATCGTCGTGATTCATTAACTGTTGGTCGATTAACAATGCTTAATGCTGATTGTATTTATTCAACATGGAACATCGACCTGAGAAGAATTTCATTTTTTTTTAAATCTCATGATCGACAATATTGGAATAAAGCATATAGAGCAGCACAAGCTATATTTGGTGATTGTTCTACTTCATTAATATCAAAAACTGCAATTAAACTAGCACATAAAGTTCTATATGGTCGAAAATTAAAAAATAATGAAAATGGTCGATTAACTAACGTTAATGATCTTTGGAAATTATTTTTTATAGATAAAGTAACACAAACTATTAAACCATGTGTTTATACTTATGTTATTGATAATAACACATGGAAATTTAGTGAAACTGATGTACAGTTTTTTGCAGATATTGCAAGTAAACATGCATTATTAGCTAATGGTTCGGAACATGTTCGTTATGCTGGAGAATTTCATCCTCGTCCAAAATATGGATGGGATAAATTAAATGATGAATGGGAATTAGTATTTGATAATGGATCTGGTACATATGCTCCTAATAGTGATCTATTAATTAATTTAAAACAATTATTAATGTTTAATTTTCCTGGATTAAATATTATTACATATGATTATAAAGATCCGCAACTAAAACAAAGTATAAATGAATTAAGACATGCAGCAGAAATATATAAAAATAGTACATCAACAATTCGACGACTTGTTTTAAATAATATATGTGTGACTTAATACATTTGAAATAATTTCTGATTCTAATATTTAGTTTTTTAAATATTTTTATTTTAAATATTTTATTAAATAGGGTATTTGATCAGATAGTATATTCATACTTGTAATACTTAATTAAAATCTTGATCATGCATGAATATAAAAGTAAATATCAATATCGACAGTCGATTAATGATTAATCAAATATATGAAAATCAGTATTATTTTCTTCTGCGACATTTATATGAAAAAATATAGTCACTGAATTTTTACGTCAATTAGATATGTTATAATTAATTTGATGGTCATAATATGAAATAAGAAATATCCGTGACTATTAATCAAAATGTTTCTTTTTCTAAATCTTTATCTGTTTTATTTAAATTTTATCATTTTTTTTTGTTTAAATAAAATTAATAAAATACTTAAGGAAATCCTAAAGTAATGACGATAATACCTTGTTTTTGTATGAAAGACTTGAAGAATTTGTCTTTTTTTAATGAGATAATAGAGAAAAACGAAGCGAAGATTTCTCTATGGTATTTGATTTCTTTTCAATTAATATTACAATAAGAGAATTTTGATAAGATTTGTTTTTGTTAAAAATATAACTCATAGATATGATGGATTAAATGGCAACGTTTTATATTTCAATTTTCTATTACTTAATATATTACAATAAAAAATAAAATACGCTACAAGTTGCAATATAAAAAATTCAACAATTTATATACGAATACTTATTTTATAATTGCACTTTTGGTTTTCAAATGAACAAAATTTTGAATGAATAACTTTCGACTGTACAAAAATAGTACTCTTTTTCATAGAAGATGGATTCACTTCTTTTTTAATTTTATCTTTTGATCATCTCATATTTCCTATTTAAAAAAAAAGAAACATACATCAGAAAATAAAGTATGAAAAACTCTACTATCTGCGAAGTAAAGATTATTTTAATTGTTTACTTCTTTTTCTTAAAAAAAATAAATAAAATTCTGTACGACTAATTTTCTCTATTCTGAAAAAATTAGTTTTTCTCCCTACAAAATATAATTCCTGTTTTATTATTTCATATATAAAATAAAGGTTCTTATTAACACTACATCTTGTAGAATATTTTATTTTATTAATATAATATATTAAGTGATTGAAAAATGTTGTTATTTAATCTACTATACCTATTAGTTAAATGTTCAACAGAAATAAATTTTATCAAAACTCTTCAAGTTTTTTATACGAAAATGAGGCATCTAGATCACCATTTCTCGATTGTCCTAAGTATAAAAAGTTCAGTTTAAGACGGACGAAATTTTTGTCGTCGACTAATCCAATGATCCTCTTGTTTTCCAGATATAGTCATATATAAACGATTTAATTAAACATGGTAAACTTGATTTTGCAAACTATTTCTCAATTAGTCTTCATTTGAGAACCTATTAAAAAATCGATCGATACCAGATGGCTAGATCTTAGGATTCTAATGTCTTGAACTCTCGAAATAGATATTACTAATTTGAATTAAACTAGAAAAGAAATATTTATTAAATTTTCCAGAAATAGTGTGTGATTAGACATAACATTTGAGATAAATAAATCGAAAGAAATATTTTTTTCTCCTAGCAGTCTTGGAGTGTTTTCTAATGGATACGCACTTAAAAGAATTATCAGAAAACCTGTTAAAACCTATAATGAACATAATGAACCGATCAATTAAATTTATTTTTATAGAATTTATATTAAAAGTGATTGCGAAACATTTTTTCAGATTAAAATATTGCATTAGACGAATAGGCATAATCATAATGAATATAGTAGAAGCGATAAAATATAATGAATTCTGTAACATCATAAAAAAGAAGGAAGAAAATTAGAAAAGTTAAGTGTGAAATCATATAATATTGTGTAGAATTTAACTAATGAGTGTAAGTGTGAAATGATTAAAATATTGAAATTTGTATCCATATTTTCAAGATTTTAATTTATTTTTGTGCAAGTAGATGTTGGAGGACCCAATTGATTTTGATCACATAACCATTCTTCTGCTTGAATACATGATGTTGTGGTACATTTCAATAGATTTGTAGTATTTCCACATTGATGGTCATGAGAACATGGTTCACACGATGTGGACATGATATCTGATTGATATGTTCCAGCTGGACATGGCTGTGGACATTGACTTGGATCTTCACATGAATATCCCATTGGACATTGAAAACAATAACTTGAATTTTTATAGGTTGTATAATATCCTGATGGACATTTGGTACACTCGATCGCACCATACCGACTATAATATCCAATAGGACATGATTGTGGTTCTTGATTGTTTACTGGACAATAAAAACCTCTTGGACATATTAAGCATGTTTCTGATGTATTACATGTTGAATACCATCCTTCAGGACATTCTTGACAAACTGATAATCCATATCTACGAGTAAATTTTCCTTCTGGACAAGTTATGCGAGTTTTACCATCTGGACAATAATAGCCAGGTGTACATAAAATACACTCATCTTTATAAAGATATTTGCCAATTGAACATGAATGCTGTTTAGATGAGGAAAACAGATCTACAAACAAAATGACGAAGTTGAATAAAATTTCATTTTTTATTACGTTGGAATAAATCATATAGTATACTATTTCAGACACGAAATGCTGGCATTTATATTATATGACAAATAAAATTTATCGAAATAAAAACATTGGTAAATAGAAACTAGTGGTTTGAATAGAAGAAGCATAATTCAGTTTTGCAGATATAATAAAACTATTCATCATTTATATATTGCACTTAGTACTTGAAAAAAAATTTATTATTAGCAAATTCATATGAATGTTCAGAACTAATTCGACATACATACAATTTGTCTTCAAATATGTTAAATCAATTTTATTTATACTTTTTATTTTAAATTTTTAAAAGAGAGAGAATATAATTTAATTAAAATAATTGAAAAGAATATAGATAAATGAAAGTAAAACACGAATAGCTTTTGTTACACTACTGTATGTTCATATTTTCACAAAGGAATTTAATCTTATTATGGACATGTTTTATTGAAGAACAGTGATGTATCTGAAGAAATTCCTTTCAATCAATAAAAAATGACAAAAAATCAGTCAGTTCAGTTGTTTCAAACGATTCAATTCTGTCGTGCCAATTCTCATATTGACATATATAGGTACTCAATTCCTATGCTTACTATTTCTCCCATCTCTAATTCACATCTTCAAATATGTTTCTAAGAACTGGCAAAATTTTAATTCTAACAAAGATAAGTTTGATTTCATATTCTATTGATCTACTATGACTCAAACTCTACATCGGAAATTAACAGTTCTAGATGCATGGGTGGATGTGATAGACAAACATCATATTGACACTCACATCCCCATCTTAGAATTGCTACAGTCTGAGAAAATATCTGAATGTATATTTAATGTACCTTGAAGATCATCAAATTGATCTATGTGCTCTTTATTTTGTTCCTCAGTATCAGATGTTTGAAGATTAACTTCTGATGATGTTTGTTGTAGTTGTTGTGATGTAGCTAGTTGAAGCTTTTTTTGATCTTGATGTGATACTTGATATGGTGTTGTATATACTCGTTTTTCACGTTGTGTAAAAGCATTTGTATCATCTAAACGTTGAATAGGTGGTGGTGCTTTAAATGTACGTGTTGTTGCATCATAATTGTTTTTAATCGCATCGCATGATGATTCAACACAATCTTGAGCGTCACATGGATATCGTTCAGCAGCTGTATCCATATAAGCAGATACACATGTACATTCACCACCATTTGGAATAGCTAAACAGAAAAAGAAACTATTTAATAGAAGAAATTTATTTTTAGTTGAATTCAACTTTGAACAGCAATTTGTCCATTAGCTAATTTTTCAAGAAATTGACATTGTGTATGTTCATCTAATTTTTCAATATTCGTTTCAAATTCTTTAACACTTGGTACACTATTTAAAAGTTCTAATGTTGGTTTTGTATCTTTAATTGTTAATTTTTCTAAATTATTTAATCCATCTAATGCATGTGGATCAATATCTTGGCTACTTGAAACTGATAAAACACGAAGATTAGGATATTGACGAAAAGCATTTGCTGGTATACGAAGTGGACTATAAACACGTAATTCCACTAAATTATCATAATTAGGTACATGTTCAGGATTAAAATCTGTTATATAAAAAGCATTTATAGTTAATTCATGTGCTGGATAAGGAGGAAAATTTTGCACAGATAATGCACTCGCTTGTTTAGCTAATTCTAAATGACTAACAGTTCCTGTGAATGGCTGAGAAAAATCCGAGCGAATATCACCACCACTTAAACGTAAAAATTTTATATTTGCCCCATCAAATAATTGTTGAAATGTACCACGAAATGAATATAATGTATAAAGTTCTAATGAATCAGCATGTAAATTTTGAAATAAATGTATATTATCATGTGGTTCTACATCCGGATTGAAAATTTCCATTGCCTCAAAATATTAGAGAATTTAATTAAAAAGAAAGACAAACAGATTTGTTTTATTTTACCAAAGATTTTCGTGCATTTTGTGGTGTATTATCTGGAAATACTCGATTAAATATTCCAGGTGATGTTAAATTGAGTTCAATATATTTTTCAAATTTAACACGGAATTCGAAAGTGTCTCCATCGAATTGATATAATTCTTTGATTGGTTCAAATGTATGTTCATCGACATTAATATCAGTTGGAGCTTTTATAATTAATTCAACTGATTGATATTTATTTTTTTCATTTGGTAAAATTTTTATTGGTGATTGTAGATCAAGATCATTTGTACACGTTACACGATGATACGTACATTTACAATCAAATCCTTCAATAACTTGACAATATTGTGAATCACTTTGACGACGTGATATTGATTTTTGAAGAAGAGATTTTGATGATGACAATGATAGTGATACGAATATTGTAAGTAATAATGATGCTCTGTGTAACATTGTATTTTACCTTTTACTTTTGAGTTTGAAACTATTTTTAATAAAGAATAATATTAATTTAAATGGTGAGTTATCGAAAAGAAAGAAATGTTAACTAAAAGAGTGAGAGAGTAAATATACTATTTATATAAGTAGAAGTTTATCGAAATTCATATTATTAATTTTTAATATGAAATAAATGTTATATCGAGAGATTTCTATTGATAGGAGAACTATACGCTTATCGAACAATATATACACTTTAATGAACTTCTAGAAAAGAAAATATCCTTTTCAGTCTTATTACAAAATGAATTGTTGCTTTAGCTAAATTTTAGTGGATATGTACATTGTTACTTCTGTAGCGTTTTTTTCTTCATAAGAATCGATATGACAAAGAAATGTTCAAAATATTCTGTATAAAGAAGAGATTGTCATATGTATCAATTTCATCGTGTATAGAATTCTATTGTGAAACTACAATGAATTTCAAATCTATTATCAACAACTCAAATTGTTCTAAGATTAAAATTTACAATAATCATTAATAAAATCTTTGATGTTAGGGATATATTTATTGTTCGTACAAGAGAAATCTTCTCAAAAAAAGATTATTTTTTCATTGGATATCCTTCAATTTGCATTCATCATTTTCATTAAATTAGTTCTGTGCGAAACAAACAGAACTTTAATGTTCTATTCATATGAAATCTATAGCATCTAGAACTCATTTTTTTCTCTTTGATTTATTTTTTTTTAATTAAAATAACAACTTGATGAAGAAACAACAGATTTGTGACAAACAACGGCAGCTATCTTGTTTATCAAATTTCATCTGATATTCTTTCAATATATAGTACAGAAATTGTAAGATAGAAAAAACAGAAACAGTTAATATTAAAAAAGAATTGCTTTTCTTCAGACAAACATTGATTAGCTTCTATCTACTGCTATTATATGAAAAGAACCACTCGTTTAAGATTAGAAAATCTAGTCACAAACGTAAACAAAATCTTTTTCTTCTTTCTCCCGTATCTATTTATATGGTTTTCAAATTATCTCATATATACGATGTAAACTAATGGAATCGATTATATGAATATGGAATTTCGGATTGACTCATAAACGAAACCTATAATAATAAGATGAAGATATGAACAGATGGGAATGCAAGTTGAATATGATATTCTGTTTATCAATGTTTCTTTTTGATTCATTTAAAATTATGAACATCTACTATCATCGATCAATAATATACTCATTTTTTGACAAAAGAATTATGAATTAAATCTATTTCTTAAAGAAAATGACGGCTTATCTTGTGTTGTGTCGTTATTACTCTACCATTTTCGGTGAACAAAACTGATTTTTAGTAGTATCTGTTGTCAATCAGCAGGAATTCTGAAATACTGCTGAATACTTATCTTATTGCTGGTAATATGATTTACGAAAGAAGGTTTCCAAGTGATATAGAATTTTGAACTGATATTTTGTCCATAAATAAAATTTGATAAGACTATAAAATGTTCGAAAAGATAACGGTTTATGCGTTTTCCTTTTCAATTAATGACCATTATATTGAATAAATTATCTATGGCAAAAAACATTGGGTAAAATAAAACTATGGAATTTCAACCTTAAAACTTTGCTCGCATGCACGCCTTGGATATTATATATTAGCTTAAAAGTTTCAGTTCAAACAAATGCTTTTATCTTTAAATATTGAATTATCATAGAAAATCGATCTTGTTAATATATATTAGATATATTGTTGCTCTAGAATTTTCTAGAATTCTTTTGAAGCAATTCAAATCTCGCCTTTTCTTTTTCTCATTTTTGAAGATAAAAAAATACTCAGTTTTAGAGCTTAATCCTAATTCCTCGATTAATTGAAAAAAATGATAATGCATAGAATAAAATGGAGATAAATTCTACAAATAGATTACGTTTTCCGACTACTAATTTTCTTCAGTTAAGAGAATTTACATTAAACACATACCATAAATCAGTAAAAATTGACAGATACAGGTAAATTAAATTTGATATACTAGACAAAAAATGATTTCTATTGTAGTAACGTTTGAATTATCACATTTTTTCGCAATACAACTGTTATCTTTCTTGACATAAAGGCAGTGTTAGATACGATCTGGCTTGATCATTTGGTTTTCAAGTTACACAATTTTCAACTACTGGATTACACCATGCATCATTCCCTAACTTTTTCTGTTCTTTATACCTCTATACTATATTAGTTTTCTTCTAGTTGGTCATCATCTCGACATACGTTGTTGTTTTTCTCTATTTTTCTCTGTTAATCTTTGATTCTTGTTTTGTTTTAGTTTAGTACATGTTGTTCGTTTTTCTTTTGATCGTTATTCTTTTTTTCATTAATAAACAAGATAGAGCCTAAAGCCTCTCATTTTATTTGTTGGATATTTCTCATATATTAAATCTCAATTGTTAGCACAACGTCTAGGCATCCTCTTCGACCAAGAACTCGACTGAATAACTCACGTAAAACATGTATATATTAACGAAAATGACACTATCAATTAGACTATTTCGAATTTAATCTAAGATTACTCATTCTAACCACTCCAACATACTAAACCTATTCAAATATTTTGTTCAATTAATTATTACATATGGTTCATCTATAGTTCTAACAATAACTGACAAAATTTGAAAAAATCTGCAACTAATGCAAAACAAGGCAATAGGAATTTCAAACAAATCAAGTTCTTTAGACTATTTTCCTTCGTCATAGAATATAAAACTAAAATTAGGAATTCTACTCTTTTACTTTTTATAGTTTAGTAAAAATTGGTTTGTGTCGTTTTAGCATTTGTAGATTTATTTAACAAATCAATTATTGAAATTTCAATTCATATCTTTCCTCTAATAATAAAAACAATCAGTGCTGGTAGAATGAATTGAAAAGTTTTCAGATCAAAAATGTTTATATTCACATACATTTTATAGTATAACATCGCGAAGGACGAAATTTGAAAAAAGTAGAAACTTTGAGTCATATAAGAAACTAATAAAAACTTACCGTTAAACAGTTCACAAAATATTTATAAATCGAAAGAGTTGTAAAGGGAATTAAAAATAGAGAAAAAATATGAAGCAGTGCTTTTAGTCTATCTAAATATTTATATGATCTTATCATTTGTTGGATTTATCCAATTTAATTCGCTTAAAACGCAATATTGAAATTGAGACTGAGTATGGTCATGGTAATGCTAATGGTAATGAGAAGTATACAATTACATATAGAAAGATATCAATCCTATTTATTTTTAATTCAATTTCAAATCATGAGTTAGAATTGGTTCGAATTGTAGTATTGAATACTAGAATTTATTAGAATTGAAATTGAATCAATGTCGAATCCAGAAAACTGAAATAAGTTTTGAATTAAATTGTTATCTAACAATCAAATCAAAAAGACTTCAGTTAAACTGAATTTTTGCTTTTACTTTTTGATTTTGTTCTTGTTAATCTCTGTCTGTAGAATTGTATGTTTATGAATTCTACAGCAGATAATAGATATTCAATTGCTTGCTTGTATCGGGAGAAATAGCAAGAAACATGATTTCTTTTCATTATAGAGACATAGTAAACAGCTCATTAATGTATTCAACTCATAGTCTTTTCGTTTTTTCATTCATTTCTCGCTAAAAATAACAAGAAAAGAAAATAGAAAAACTTTATGCATTGTGTAGAACTTAATTAACTATGATTATTCTGAAAAGAGTTCAAGTCCATAGCTTGTTACTACCAAGATATGGCAGATTTACGGTATTTTTTTAATAAAATCCATTGGTTATTCACAGAAACGTTGTGAAAGTTTCAAACCTTTTCATTATTTCTATTTAGAAATAAGAATATTGAATTCGCTGGTATATGTGAATTAGACAAAAAACCCTTTCATCATGCTCGTATATTACGATACAAACAAAATAAGACGTGAAACTTTCACAATCAATTGTTATCATTGAGATCTTTCTCTGTACAAAATTTCAAGTCAATAATCGAAAGTCAGTTATCGCGATGTTCCTGAAGAGGTGAGGCATTGTCTTATAAAATTTCATAAAATGCAACATCTCGGTAGCAATCAGCTATAGGTCTGAATTCTTTTCCAAGTGGTGATAGATTATTAGATTCGACATGATGGATAAAGCTCCGACTTCACAACGATTATTAGAGATTTCCTCTTTTGTTCTTTCGTTAGGATTGTTCTTATTCGAATATTAAATGAATGAAGACAAAAAAACAACTTCGATAAGAATAGAAAAAATATCGAATCAAAGAATGAAAACAAAAAGAACAAAAATAGAATAGAAGAAAATATGCAAGACGAATAGAGAAAAACTAGACAATAATAGACGAAGTGGTGTGAAGGCATCTGAACAATTCGCCTGTAACATACCTTCCTACCAAGGAGAAAATGTGTGTTAACACACATTCAATGATATGAGCAGAAGAAATAAAAATTAATTTGAAAGAGTGCAAAAAAGAGTCGAGAAGAACGAAAAGACGAAAACATATTAACTAAATCAAAAGAATAAGATAAAAGAACAACAAACATAGCTAAAAACAAGAAGGCGACTATGAGTATAATCTCATGATAAAACAAAACAAAACAAAACAATAAAATATTAATTGACGAAATTTTCATTTATGAAAAAAAAACAAAGTTGTCTTGATTGAAATACAGTAAAACCTCCCTTAGATGGACACCAGAGGGACTTTCTCAAAGCGCCCATCTTACAGAGTTTACATACATTTACCACTAATACGTTATTGATTATCTAAACCATAAACGACAGTCCAATTATTTGTTCTCGATTCGCTCTTAGAATTGTAACTATTTTAAAATGTCACTGTTATCAGTGATAATCTTTTTTTCAATTGTATTTATTTTCTATTATTTTATTTACAATACAGTTTTTTGAAAATAGTTTATGATTGAGTTTTGCTTCTTACTGCTTCTATCAATGTAAATGTCGATCAGATTTGATTTTATAACAATGACAAAAAGATGAAGATCTGACTCACAAGTACCGAACAGTAGATACAATTTTCTCATCAAGTGAATGTTTATGACACAATTCCATTTTTCAATGATCTGAAAGAAAATAACAAGTGAGAGGACTACTAATGCTAGAAGTGGCACTTTCCCCTTTTTTTCTTACTTTTACAAAGGAAAGGAAATAGAAAGTGTCATTCTTAATTTATATTCTTCTAAATAAGTTTGTAGTTTTACAAGTATACCTGTTTCTAAAGTTTGTCAGTATGTTTGTATATTCATCTCAATCAAAAAATGGTGCCGCCTAGATTAATATTTAAAACTTGTGATGTTCTATAAGAAAACTCTAGGAATGGTTGTCGAAGGTATAGAATTCGAATCTCGAGTCAAATTTGAGGTCAGTAATAAGTAAATAAAACAATTCATAGTTCATTTTGTTATTTTTCTTAAAAATTTTGATTCAAGGTAATCGAAGATCGATAAATCAAGACTGAATGGGTTTTACCAAATAATTATTAATTAATAATATGAACTGTCTCTAGTAAAAAATCGCCAAAGATAATTTGCTATGAGGGCTCAAATCTGATGTTAGTTTTTCAGTATTGTTAGTTATTAATTAATGATAAGTGAATAAATCATAGCTTTTGATAAAACTTGCCTGCCCCTTTATCAAGTACAGAAAATCCGAATTCTCAGTGAATAAAAGCTGTTTTAATCTATTTCTCAGCTTTTTTAATGAACTTCTTGTTATTTTAAACCTGAATTAGGAATAATCGAGGGTCATGAATCCATGTTCGACATTGATTTTAATAGAAACATTTTTTTTTGTACATTACTATACGTCAGAGTTTTGAGTAAGATCTATACAGAAGTATATTAAAAAAAAACAAAGTAGCTGCTTGATGTCCTATTGTTGAGTCTTCATAGACATCAACCTTTAAGATAACATTCAAAATAGGCAAAGATTTTTCCCGAGACCACAATGTAATGTACTCTATTGATAGCAGTTTTTGAATAGTTTCCTTTTTTTAATTCCTTAGTGAATGTAAATACAAATATTCAGTAAATTTTTGAGAGGAATAGAAACGGGATGCATCTATTTAGTTTAAACCTTAACTAATATTGAAGGATGTAGCGGTGTTAAACATGGAAACGACTAGCCGTTAACTTAGAATGCTATTTCAAAACTATGTTTTGAAATAAGTCTCAAGTAATTTAAATGAATTTTCCAAAGAGCCTAATTAACCTTGTTTGATAACGAATCGGGCGAAATACCATTTTGTAAAAACAAAAAAGAAATTGAAAACTGATGAAAAACTTCACAATGTTATCTGAATGTTGGAAGTTTTCGATTGCGTATCGATATGTTATGAGTAAGCTACTTTTGTGCGCATGAGAATTCTAATGTAACGGATGACAGACAAAAAATAAACCGTACATGGAAACGGCTAGTCGTGAGTGGCTGACCGGAGAGAGGTCGACAAATGACTAGTCATTGGTTTAAAAGGTTTATCATAGGTGCATTAAGTGAGTTTTGGAATGCCTTAATAGATTCTCAAATGACCCGATTCTTGAGGAAAAATAATACTTTATTAGACATTTTATGTAACAGATTATATTCAGTAAAGGAATTGCGAAACTGTTCGGAATTCTCTAGTTTGAAAAAAAAATTTTTTTTCATGGAATTGTGGTTTCGAGTGATTGCCACCTGATCATGTTACTGAACTTGATGCACAAACTGAAATATCTGAACCGTATCTAATTCCGCTTTCTTAAAGAAACAGTTGTATACTGATAAATATTGTGCTTAAAATCACATGAATATTTGTCCCTCCGTTTTGTTCAAACAAGTCAGAGTTCAGGATGAAGAAATATGACGTCCGAAACCACTAAGTATGATCAAATATCTGTATTAGACTTGATCAAACTCAATCAAAGACAAAGAACTCGAACTTGAGGTTTGCTTGTCATTTATATATGAATCTATACAGGGATATTTCTATAAAACAATCATCGTTAGAGTGGCTATTTGTTTGGTAGCTTTCATGCCATTAAGGGAGTTGAGATATAAGATAATCCAAATGAGAATTATTTTGAATAATAATCACACTAAATTTTCTTTCAAAACAAGATCAGCGAATCCGAAGGATGAGCGTTGCTTGTTTCATCAAGTAAGTCTTCATAAATTATTGAGTTCGATACTGATTTACGTAAAATCAAATATTGTGGTGGTAAATGTTTCGGTATTTCTGGCTTGGCTGCGATCATGTATTTTTGAATTATAACTAATCCTGATTGGTAGCAAATGGTGTTCCCTAGCATAATGAAGAGCATGCGAAGCGATTTCCTGATCATCATCATTCATATTGTTCTCATTTTTTTTTGTTTCTGTTGTTGGTTTATTCCATTTTGCCGTTCTGCACCACTAGGGAAAATTTCCCTTTGCGTAACTGCGATCGCACTGTGACCCGTAATTGCGAAAAACTGCGGCGCAGTTACGCGCAACTGCGCCGCATTTTCCGCAGTTATGCCGCAATTGCGATAAAAAAATCGCATTTGTAACAGAAGACGCCCAGTCAATATCAGCATTTTCAAAATAAATAAAAAATAAATCAAAATTAATTATTGATAAAAACTAATAAAACTAAATAAAATTTAATAAAATTAATAAAATTAAATAAATTTAATAAAATTTAATAAATTTAATAAAATTTAATAAAACTTAATAAAATTAATAAAATTTAATAAATTTAATAAATTTAATAAAATTTAATAAAACTTAATAAAATTAATAAAATTTAATAGATTTAATAAAATTTAATAAAATTGATAAAATTAAATAAAATTAATAAAATTTAATAATTTAATAATTAATCAATTAAATT
>JAJEKB010020438.1:0-84626 GCA_022393335.1 Macrotrachela quadricornifera | reverse complement strand
AAAGAACCAATTGAAGATTATGGACTTTTACATACAGAAACAAAAGACGGTAAAATAATAAAAGAAAAATATGAAACATTACGTGGAAATTATGGCTTATTTTATGAACAATTATATGCAGCTATTGTTCATGGTAAACAATTAGAAATTCGACCTGAAGATGGATATAATGTTATTCGTATTATTGAACTTGGTTTACAAAGTAGTCGAGAAAAAAAAACACTACAATGTGATCAACTTTTATAAATTATTGTTTACTTAAGGAAATTTTAATATGATTTTATGACATCTATAATACAGATTTGGATTTAATTAAAATAAAATCGAACAATTTAGTTTTATTACGATTATGTAAAAGTCATAATCGTCATTCTCTAGAATTCATTTAGTTATTATTGTTACAGTTGCAATGATTATTAAGTCATTATAGTACAACTATATCGGATGATTTATTTCAGACAGATAAATATTATGTGTACATAAAATACTTGCTGATTTAATATCATTTGTCAAATGTTTTCTTGTTCTATTCTATATAGAATGTTGCATGTGTATAATCAATAAAATATAGTTAAAGAATACTTATATTGAAATAATTAAAATTTATCGAACTATAAAAATTTTATGTTTAAAGATAGATTTATTTAATGATTCTGAAATTGATCTTATTGAAAAAGAGTACTTGTTGAAAAACAAATGGTGATTTTAAATTCTGATTTTTTCAATTAATTAAGCTTTTAAAAAATATGAGATATTTTATGTATTTACGTCGAAATAATTGATATGATATACTTAAATTGTAACGTAGATTTTGATCGCTATTAACCAGAATTATTATTGTATGATGCGAACAGAATAAAGCGAAAGATTACAAAAAAGTTTGAAGAAAAAATTTTCAAGGAAGAGAAATGTCGAAAACATACAATTTGGAAAATAAAACTCGAAAGATATCCTCTAATTCTACCGTCAATCAGATCCTTATTGTCATACATTTGTTTTTCATTTTATTTTTTATCATCACTAGCACGTATTGTAAATCATTCTTGAATATATAAAAGATAAATATAACCAGTCATAAGAGAAGGAATAGAAAGAATGGGCAAAGAACAAAGTACCGGCTCCATAACAGGAACGATTAGCATATATACACAGGTGTTTGCAAAAAAACTTGTATACTACGCTTTGAAAGTATTTTTTCATATACACGTCTTCTTGAATTGTTTCATCTCTCAAACGAAAGATTACAAAGAGTATAATATTCAACTATAAATTAAAAATTTATTCATTCGTCTTTGGAAGATATAATAACGAATCAGGACTCCATTATAGACAATGTACAATTTATTAAAGCACTAATGTTAAAACTTTAAAATTCTTATATGAGAAACCATTCCAGTTCTTCGATATTTTTTTTATTTTTTATTTTCCATTTTATGTTTTGCCTCTAACGAAATAGTTTCAATCTAATTTCGATATATATGAATTGATTTGATATTAGTATAGATGGAATTTAAGAATTTTAGTATATATACACTTAGGACATACAAAAAGCAGTGAGAGTAACACTGTAATACTCCATAATAAAGTTAAAGAAACTTCCTTTCTATATAGTCTGATAGACAAAAGAATGCTCTATTTTTCTATGCTATTTGATCATACATCAACTAATCTAATAATAGTAAACTTTCGATAAGATCTGTTTCGTTAAGATATATACTGGTTGTATTAGTTTATAAGAAGTGTGGCACTTTGCTGTTCTCTTTATTATCATATAATATGTTGTACCATAAAACAAAATATACCACAAGATGCATCGTGAAAAGCTGTACAACTTATAGAGAATCGCTTATACTATAGTAACACTTTTTTGTTTCAAAGCAGATAAAGTTGTGAGCTATCAAATGTCGACGTTGCAAAAACGAGATTGTATTTTAGTAAAAGACTCATTCACTTTTTCCTATCTCATCTTTTCTATTATCTAACACGTTCTATTTGAAAGAACAAAATGCATTACAAGACGCAGCGTGAAGAATCTCTACAATTTACACAGATCAATTGTAAAAAGATGAGAAACAAAAAAAAGCAATCTTGTTTTCGCACCGTCGAAATTTGGTAGCTCAGAGCTTTGTCTATTTTGAAACCAAAAAGTGCAATTATAACACAAGCAATCGTCTATAAATTGTACAGCTTTTCACCACGCATCTCGTGGTATATTTTATTTTTATAATACAACGTATTATATGATAATAAAGAGAAGGCAGCAGTGCCCCATTTTTTTAATGCTATGTCCATTATGATCTAAATATTACCAGCTAATTTTCAATAGAAAAAGCTCTTATCGAAATTTTATTATTATGATACCAGTTGATGTATGATCAATTAGCATAGAAAAACAGAGCATTCTTTTCTCTAGCAGACTATAGGAAGGAAGTTTCTTTAACTTCACTAAAAAGTATTAAAGTGTCACTCTCACTGTTTTTTGTATATCCTAAGTACGCCCTTATGAAGTCATGATATATGTATATATTCTAAACTTCCATGTATACTGTTATGAAATCAATTCATATATATAATAATTATAACGTCTCCGTGGCTTATCACCCATTGGGGCCGGTCGCGGTTATTATTACTAGTTTTTCACATGCAGCTAAGTTTCTATCGTCTTTTCTTTTTACAGACAGCGGCATCTGTACCATCTTCCGTCCAATATACCGACTAAAAATATAGTCAGCACGAATGATTCATGTGAAATGAATCATTTGAGACAACGTAGCCGTTAGTGACTTGTCCATGGTCATTCCATAGATGATGATACTGAGGTTTGAACACAGTACCTTGTGGGTGGATGCTAATCAGCGTAGCCACTCAACCATGACGCGATAATTCATATATATATTCCAAAATTCCAAGTATACTTTTATGAAACCAATTCATATGTATATATTTAAAATTCTAGAGTTCATCTCAGTGCGCACGTCGTTATATGAAAATGTGATTAAGAATTTATTGCTTATATTTATATTACATATGCACAGATAAGGTGAGAAGTAGAATTCTGTGAGAATTTTAGAATAGGGCCACTTCTCGTTAATTTATTGACATTATGAACAGAGAATTTCAATGTGAGTCTTTGTTTTATGCTTGATAATACTAACCAGAACTGGTGCAACTCAATTCATTCATCCAGTTGAATTGAATTGACGTAGATTTTGTAAATATACTACTAGCTGAGTTGAACTGGATTGAAATATTTCTTAAAAGTTTAAGAATTGATGTGAATTGAGTTGCATTCAATTGGAAAATGGCTATAAATTGAATCGAATTGAATTGAGAGAAAATCCGTAATATCTATGAATTGAATTGATCTGAGTTGACTTTTTCTTTCGATGAATTGAATTAACTCACTTTTTTAGCTGAATTGCCTAGCTCTGAGTAATACTAACTGATCTTATGGGTTTGAATCAATCATATAATATGAACAAATAATAGTCAATTTAAAAAGCAGGGAATGATATATTGAAATTTTTTATATATCCTACTTGCAAATAACAGCACCTTCAGTAGGTTATTACCTCGTCTACCTGACAAAGAACTACCACCAATTAAATGAGGTTTGTAATTATTTCATACGACATAAAAACACTAGAAAAAAATCCCATATTTATGCACGGCTTTTAGCAAACAGGTGTATATATATATATGTATGTATGTTGTTGGAATATACCAAGAAAAAGAAAAGAAAAAGATGGCGACACATAAAAATTCCAACATACGTAACATGTATATTATAGTGACATAATGAAATATTTTTCACAAGAAAACAAATATAACTAGTGAGTAAGAAAAAATACAAAAATAGAAAATGTTCCAACATACTGATATAGTGATAAGAGAAAACACTTGAAGTTAGTTGACATTACATCATAATCACAATATTCTTTTATCGTTTTCTAATATTAGAAACATAGTATGATCCGATTTAAATGAGATATATAAAATTTCATATGTCGTTATCAGAACTTCAAATGTGCTGGCATGAAGTGAAAAAAAATCATCATATAGAAGCAGATGATTCATTCCATCCAATTCCATAGGATTTACAAGTCATCTCATCTAACTCATGGATTCCCAATCGAACAACTCATTTTTATATATCTGCTTCCGTTTAGGTTAGTTCATTTAACATTAGTTTTTCTTATATACTAACCATACAAATTGTATTATGTTCTTCAAAACTAAAATTATGGATCTAAAGTGTTACAATCTTTCTAACATCGGAAGAATATAATGAAAACTTGAGCCAAATCGATTGAGAAATTTACGTATATACTGGATTCTGTCACAAAATAGAATTCGTTTTTTCTCATAGAGAGTTTCACTTTCATGTTTATAAGTGTGAGAAAGTAAAAATGCTTTTTTGTAGTACATTTTTCATTAATAAATCTTCATAATCATGTAGTGGTATTGATAGCCAGAGAGTACTTACAAAAAGATAAACAAAGAAATTAAGTGGCACTAATATTATAAGAGAAATTCATTCAATAAAAAGTCAGTAGCGTCAAACTTGGCGCTTGAATTCAAGTATTAAACTTTTTTCTTTCTTTCCCTTTATTCTTCCCCATATCTCTCTCACTCTCATTCTTCCTTTTTTTCCATAGTCTCTCTTTAACTGTTTTCTTCCTGCTTTCTCATTTCGTGTTTTTTTCTGTTCTCTTCCCCTGTTCTTCTGCTGTTAATTTACCATATTCTCCCGTTCTTCTTCACTCTCACTCGTCATGGTTGGAAAGTTGCACATTTGAATTCAAGTTTGACTTTTGACATATATGTAAAAAGTATCGATAAGAAAAATCTTGTAAAATATAACATACATAGATTGTCGAAAGTATACTCCAAACGAATACAATATCATCAACAATTGACAGAAAATATGGGGAAATAATTCAAGTAAAAGCAGAGAAATTGGATGCAGTCAGAAAATGAAAAAACGTATGATGGAGTCTTTCGTATTCATAAAACTTTTGTGGAACTCACGTATTTTTTCGAAGAGAAGTAGTGACTGTAAGTTTTAAGTCGAGGTTTCTAGGGCTCCCCTCTCACAGACACACCACTTACAGACACCCCCCTTACAGACACCCCTCCTCCTTACAGACACCCTTCCTCCTTACAGACACTCCCCCTACAGACACCCTTCCTCCTTACAGACACTCCCCTTACAGACACTCCCCTTACAGACACCCTCCCTTACAGGTAAAGTGGGTGTAAGTTTTAAGTCAATGTTTTTCGGGTTTCCCCGTTACAGACAAGTGCCACTATAGACAAGTTCCATGACAAATGCCTTCCATTGGAAACATCTCTCCATTATAGTAGACATGACATAATAAATGATTGCTATGGTCTACCATCGTTCTCTTTCACCTAAAGCTTCGGTATGTATATACATGTATCAATGTAGAGTAATAACATTATAAAAAATTTCAAATAACACAACTCTTAGCTTATAAGAATATGTGAGTTCCACATTTTAGCCCCAAAGGGGCTGCGCTGACAAGGTTTTTTATAATCAATCACATATTATTATTGTTAATGAATAAGAATGAGAAACCCAACTTGAAAATGAACATAATGTTATTTTTATGATTGAAATTTAGTAAAATGGTGATTTTATGTTTGAATCACAATGAATGACATCCAAAAGAATATTTGTTTTTAAAATTTCTCACAAAAGTGTGCAGCAAATAGAATCAACAAGGAATGACATTGGAAATCATAGGGCAAGGTTATCTTTAGTTTTTCAAAAAATAATTTTAAAAAATATAATTATTCCTTCTCATTCTGATTTCGCGAACATAGTTGTTGCACTTTTCATTCTATAATTTCACATTGAATGTATGCTTTCTTTCCAATGACCGTTAGATGTATATGTGAAGATTTTATAGGTCACCTTAAACTGACCGTATGAAGTTTATAAAAATTTAATGTGGAACTGTTCTTTATACAAGTACAATGCGTCTCAACATCAATACAACCTATTATGATAGAATACATAAAACAGTTTTGAGTGATTCAACATGAGTATTCATATATTCTAAATAATTTTTCGTATAAAACTTTTTTTCTCATTATGAAAAGATATTTCAGTGACAGTGAGTAATTACAAAAAATAATATGATGCCCATTTTCTACAAGGAAATGACACATTACGACAGAATAATATATTTTAACGTCAATAATAGAGATATTATGTTTACAAAACATTACATTGAACTATTCGATACTTAGAAAGTATGATGCAAGCCGTACTTTATGTATAGAACATAAACAATCAAAAACTAACGTCACATTCTGTCCCTAAGAAACGTCTTACATAAAAAACTATTGAATTGTGAAATTTTGTAAAAGGAAACAGTAAAATGTCTCAGTTTCGTCCGTCACTATATTAATTTCATAATGTTATTTGTTTCTTTGTGATTCTTGCTGCGTCATTATTTGCTTTTCATCTAATCAATACTATAAAATACCATTCGTTCCTTCTGTTTCATATTATTTGCTTTGAATTTTTATTTTAATGAATAAGATAATCATTCATACACCTGAGTATACGTATGAAACGGTGTAACCGACGTGTCTACTATTTTCTGATTTTTTCAATGTCAATAATAATAATAATTACATCATTTTTAAAATATATGAATCAGTAGACAAATAAGTGTCTATAAAATTGTAGGTGTTTATTTGTCAAGGGATTTTAATGTAAAAATATGCTTATATAAAAATGTTTTTTAGTGATGAAAATTTATTATAGACAGAATATATTGATTGTAGTACATTTCAGATATACATATTTATTATTATCAATATGATCTCAATTGTTCATTTTTTATTATTACTAGTAGTACTAGTATTTGGCATGGTATTATCTCGCCCTACAATGCAAAGAATTGTAATAAACAATCATGAATGGGAAGTACCTAATGAACCTGGTTGGGAAGAAGTTATACGAGATGTAGTATCAGTGCAAGAACGAATACTTAGTTCATGTGGAACAGTTGCGGAATGCCGTCGAGTTATAGATGAATTACGAACTGTTTTTCATCGTTATCCAGTATCACAGAAATTTCTTGATACATATAAGGATGATGCAGAAGATATGCTTGCATCAATATTCAAATGGGGTTAAATATATTCATATTAATTCAATTATAGGTATATTTATGTAAATTAACAAAATTCGTCTAGGTTAATTATTAATATGATGTTGATATGATATTGATATTTTTTAAAATTGAATATGACTGTTATTTTATATGTATATATTTTCTTGTGAATTTAATAATAAAATTCTATAATTTTATATATAAAGTGCATACTAATATTGTTTAATATTAACACTATTTGTAAAATCTGAACTACAGGATAGTCTAAAAAACTTGTTAGAAAAGTTACCGTAAATATTTTTTTATACAATTCAAACGATTTAATTAACTGCTTAATAATATGTTAGTATGTTTGTCAAAGTTTTTTTCTGTATATTGTTAAATAAATATCTGTGTCTTTAAATATTTGAGTAAGAATAATTCCGTTAATGGTCAAATTTGACTTGCTTTTCATAATGAAACGAAAAGTGAGCATTGATTTTTGTATACAGACATGATATCTAGACTGTATAACAGGTACTATTTAATCCTTTTATAAAAATCGTTTCGTAACAAATCGATATCTGTGTAAAAGATTGTTAAAAAATGCAGACGATAAGTTCAACGAAGGATATGATGTTTGTAAAAATGTGCTTCTATTGAGTGTTCCAATAATTTGTTCATGAATTTCATCATAAAGATCCACAAGACCACGTTGAATCAAATAACTTTAATACCAATACTAGAAAACATTGGTAATCAAGAAAATTCGCTTTTTTGAGACAAAGTCGTTTCTCATTTCAATAACTTATCAATGAGTATCAACTAAAGTTCGATATATGTATGACATACATTAGGATCTGATTGGATTCAAAACGAAAATCGATGGTGAAAATAAATTATTTTAATGATAAACTTTCCTCTGTATTTTTTCAAATATTTCGAAAACGGTATCGGATGAATCATATAATGATTACGAAATTTAGTATTTTAAAAAATATCGCAACAAAGATAAATTGTCTAATCTTGACTTTCTTTTTGAAAGATGTGTTACGAAAAGTTCTATAAGAATGGTTAGAACAAATCTCTATTGACCTTTCTGATAGTATATTTTATACTCAAAATGAACAGGTCATATGAGGATATTATGTTACCATTACACTTAACATAATAATATATTTGACGATTTGAACAAGTGACAACACTATCATCACAACAAATCAATAGAGATTTGTTCTTACAATTTTTATAGAACTTTTCATAGCGTATATTTTTAAAAAGAAAATTAAGATTACATCATTCATCTATACTTAGATATTTTTAATATACTAAATGTCGCAATCATTATGATTCACTCTGTAGATTTAGACATTTCGTTTCAAAATAACCATTTTTTTTTAAACTTTTTTTATGAAGTAAATTATGTGGAATAAAACTTTGAAAAATGTACTGTCATATTATAAAAAAAGAATCAATTAAATTATTTGAATTATATATACGAGATATGTATGCTAGTTTTTCCGAAAAAATTATTTGCAATTTTTTAATAAATTTTGCATTATTTTCGATTTGAATGATAAAGATAAATCAATATCAGTTGAATTGAAATTGAAAAAGGGAGACATTAATTACCTGTATTTTTGAAAGAATGGACTAGAATTTATATAAGAATTTTCCATGAATGAATAACAATATAGTTTAATTTACAATAATAACTTCGATTTTTTTTGACGATAGATTAATGCGAACTTTTCTGTTGTGCTTACCAAGAACTATATACAGCAGTTCTTTTACGATCAATTGAAGCAAAACGTTTCTCTTAATTATTTATTAACCTCAAGATACTTAATATACAAAAATTACGATTGTAGTCTATCCAAAAAAAATTTATAGTGATGAGTATCAATTTGATTTCGATTCGTGGTCATCTAGCCATCTTGTTCAGACGACTAGACCACCGAATTGTAATGCTTCAGTCTCAGTACATGGATATGAATCGAGATCGCGGCTCATTGAATTTTACTCTTTCTATTCTGTTATTTATATTTTGCTTTTTTAGATGTTGTGTAAGGTTATTACACAACTAAAAAACACAAGACAGAATCTTGGTTCGAATTCATATGTTGAGATTGAAATATTACTATTCAGTTGGATAATAATTGCTATTTGATTGTGGCCACTATGAATCGGAATCAAGCTGATACGTATTCTATATAATATTTTTAAATTTAAATCGACGAGTTTTATTCATTAACTATTTAATATGCGAGTTTTGGATAGTCAAGTTTTGTCGATCCTAATGATGCAATCACATAGACTGTGATGTAGATTATTATGCATGTGAAGTAGGTCGACAATGTTAGGCCATTTAGTAGGTAACATGTCCATTAATACCGACTAATATGCGAATAATTTATATGAAAATTTTTGATAAAGCGAGAAAAATGGATTGAATTATATATGAGCAACTTCAATTTTGTGCCCCTTCTATTAACTTTATTATCGATTAATAAATACCACTCTAATTTCACTCTATGTCAACTCTATTTCGTTATTCACTGAGTACAAGTGCAAATACATTCCAATCCTTATGATGAAAATGCCGATTTCAGAGTTAACTCTAACTCAAATGCACTGTTATCCACTTCTGGATTGAATATTTTTATTTAGTATATTAGGTCTTACTTTACTTGTAGAATAATATCTCTACCGTATAAATTTACCACATTACAAAAAGTTATGCAAGTTTATGAGGAGAATAAACATAGTTCTACTTCGAAGAACATAAGTAAAATTAGAAAAATGCTTTTTATAAATCAAAAGAAAAAGAAAACAAAATGTGAAACATAGATGGCTCATTGCCTGTTGAAAGGCTAATTCTTTCAAAAAAAAAAAGAAATTACAGTTCAATAATAATTTTAAAAAATACATTTTCTCGTGTAAAAATTAGTTCTCAATTTTCAATGGAATTCTATTACTATGGCATAAAAACATTACGTGTATATTCATTTGGAATATTACCAGGTGGATCAAATATAGCAACACCATACCACCAGTTTCCGTCAGCAGACTTAGCTCTACCAACACCAATTTCTTGAGATGCTTTCCAAACTAACTGTGTAAAGTTTTCTGTTTTTTTACTTCCATTAGAACCAAATTCATAATCACGTCCTTCTTTCAACCATTTTCGTACCATTTTATCAGCTTAATAAAAAAAAATAATCATTTAAATATTTTTTTGTAATGAAAATAAAAAACTAACCGGTTAATTCTTTTTGAAATAATGCCATGTAATTTTCACCAAGTGTTTGACGTCCAAAATTACGCCATTCGGCTGGACTATGTTCTAATTTACCAGTACGAGCCATTTGATCAGCCCATCGTTGAGCAATTTCAGATAATCGTTCATTCAATTCTAATGGTCCAGCACCATATTGTTGACGAGCACGATTAACTGCTTGAACTGTTGCATGAGCAAAATCATCATTTTCATTTCCAGAATCAGAATCATCTATATAAAAAAAAAGAAAAGAATTTATTTTATATATGCTAAATTTATATCTAAACCATCTTTTCCACGAGTATTATTTAAATCTGTATCATCAAGTGAATTAATTTGAGCTGGACTAAATGGTCGTCTTTCACTGGTGCTTGCTGGCCGTTGATAATTAGATGGCTTATTCTTGCCGAATTTTTTTATAAAAAATGCAGCAATACCTAGTTAATTGAAGAATTCTTTTGAAAATTTTTTTTCAAACTAATAATAATCTTCTTACCAATATCAATTCCAATAAAGAGTAATCCTGATAAACCATTGGTTAACCTGTATATAATTTAAAAATTAAGTATCATGAGTTTTAATTAATTATACTTACCACATATACCAATAGGATTGAAAACAAAGACCCATTTGAGCACCTGTAAGAGCCATGATTACGTTTTAATAATTAAAAGAAGGCGCTTTTGATCGGCAGAAGTACCACACTGGCACAAAAAATGTTTGTCTTCTGTTTAAAATGAAGAAAATGTGTTTGTTTTTGTACATGACAGAGCCTGCACAATAGTGCCAGGAAAAAAAATGCAGGTGGAGCACCTACAGCATAGATTTACACTTGAATTTTTTTTCATTCGATCATTAAAAACAATAAGCTTTTCGTCAATCTACTTTAATGCATTATGCAAAACGAAATTGTTCTTTCATTTCATCGTTTCTTTCGTTTTTAATTGTGACAAGAAAAATGTTTTTATGTGATTGTTTTTCTTTTCAATATTCCATGACAATGAGCTAAGAGAGTTCATGTTTACCTGTCAGAATTAAAACACCGGAAGCATTGATAGAATAAATTTTTTCTGTTTTATCGAGCTTGTGCTATAGATTCATTAAAGCGAAAGAAAAGTCAGGTGACATAGTTAAGCTAACGAATAAACTAGTTGACTATAGTTTAAAATCGATTGATTCTTACAATAATCATAGCAAGTCATTTTATATAATGCATTGCTGATGAGAAATATTTAAATTGAATGTTTAAATACTACAGAATAATCTGCAAATTGCAATAAAAAATTAAAATATATTATGAATATTAATAAAGATATTTATCGAGCAGTCTGCACGATATAATCTTTGAAATTGCTTTTCGTAAATTTACGATGATAGCTTAATCTATCATAGTAAAGCACAGGATCATGACAGTACTTCTTTATAATATTGGGTAAACATCTTGAATTTGCACCATGACTATAGAGTAGATATTAAAGAGTGTTAAATTTATTGATGAATATTACACAATCAGCTATATCAAATCTGCTATATTAGAATGTTTTTCTATATAGGTATATATTAGGATAGAAGGTCGAAACTGTTAGACCTTTTAAATTAACTTGGATCCATCTAGATCAGTAAAATATTGTTAGGTCCTACTATAGATAGGTGTCTTGAAAACATTCTCAGATTACCAGAAAAATTGAAATAGTTATGCACTGATAGAATTCTTTCCAACGAAGTGTTGAGAAGATACTTCTTTGTTTGGGTTCTCCAATAGCTTTCTCTTTCTTCTTTAAATATAATAAGAAACACTTAGAAGTTCACAGCAGCAGTATATCTAACTTATCATGTTCCATTCGTAAGTATTGTGTGTCTGTTTTTTGTTTATTTATAGACGGTAGATTCTTTTACGATACTTAATGTAAACTGTATAAAGACGGATTTAGCCATTATTTTGTGATGAAAAGCTTTAAGATAGTGTAGGTCAAACACGATTTATTACTACTCACTATACCAGGATCAATAATTTCTCTAACTTTAGAGTTTTCTCATCATTTTTTAATAAGATCATAACGACATTCAGGACGATAATTTTCTGCAAACATCACATAAATAATTATTATTTCATCAGAATGCGTTGTTAACCAACTATCTGAAAATATTGCATTAGGCTGTACTAGTAATGAAGTATCATCGAATACATCAGTATCAATACTATATGAAGGAAGTCCTTCAACCATAACATCAAATTCAATAAGCGCTCGAGAATGAATTTTATCTGGGGACAACAAATTAGGATATTCGCTATCTTGAAATGCATTTGAACTAGATGTTTCTCTATTAAAATGAAAACAAGCTGAACGAACCATTAATATACAATTTGTTGATTGGCTTGACGTCATCTTTTAACCGAACAAATAAAAAACATAAATACAACTTTTAAAGGAGTGGCTCCAAATTATGGACTTGATATCACAAAAAATTTAAGCTTACTTCTATTATTATAAGAATTAACATTCATCCCTGATTATTTTTCATTAATTTATTTTACATTTTGTAATCACTCATTTTTTCATGCCTGGGGTCCCTTCAGAAATTGAAAAAAGAATTTTTTTGCTGTTCTCTTAGATGTTATAATTTGATAGAGCTCAGTATATTGATTACAAACATCATGTTATTTCTAACAATTAATCGGATAGTAAGAAAGATCTGAAACACGTCCTGAAAGACTCAAAGTCAGTTTTTCACCTGAAGGTTTATGAAGATTCGATTTAGATTAAACCAAAATAGACTCATTCGACGCGGAATATTTTTCTCTACCAGAACTTGTAAAAACCTTTAAGCTATCTAAAGCTTTTTCCATCGAAAACTGTCAAATACCGTCCCAATTGAGCCATATTATTAAAGATGATGATGATGATGACTCAAAAGTATGACGTCATACTTAATGGCAGTGCACCAGCAAGATTTTTAATAGAGTATGCGGTTTAATGTTTAGTGAGTCATTTTTGGTCTGATACTATTTTTGAGACCTAATATATGTCATTTTTAATTGGTTTTGACAAATTTTGAACAAAATAAACCGTATCTGAATTCAAACATATATTATATTTGCAATCAGCATACAAACTGAGTCGAACTATGTAAATTTGCTATTATTTGTACGACTTTTTGATCGGTCATACGTTTGTCTCTGGATCTCCTTGAGATGGACAAAGTATGACCGATCAAAAAATCGTAAAAACAGTTTTAAATTTACATAGTTCGACTTAACATTTTGTGATGATTACAAATATGATATATGTTTGAACTCAAAATACGAATCATTTTATTCGAAATTTGTCAAAAATAATCAAGAATGACTCTCTAGACATGAAATTGGAAATAGAATATAGTTTTATTAGAAAGAGTACATTGAATTACGTATTCAATAAAAACATCTTGCTGATGGAAAAGAATAAAGTGTAACTTCATAAGAACAGGACAGTCATTATAAATAACAATAGGACCCAATCGGGACAACATTTGGCATTTATCGCTTGAAAAAGTTTTTAATATATAAACGATTCATATAGATTATAATAGAGAAAAGTATTCTGCACTAAATGAGTCTATTTTCTGTGGGTTTGAATTGGATTTTCTTAGATCTTCAGATTAAAAACCGGTTTTTCCGACGACCAGAAAGTGACACGTATTTGCCTTATTGCCCTCTGAACTTTAAAAAATAAAGTGATACTTGTAATCAGGACACTTAGCTCTATGAAACTATAAGGATTTCTAACAGAACGGCCAAAAAAAATTTTTTAATTCTTGGGAAACCTTAGACATGAACAAATGAGTTGTGATAAAACTTAAAATAAACTTGTGAAAAATAATTAGAAATGAATGTTAACTCTCACATAAAAAAATTAGATTAAGATATTTTGGTACGCCAAGTCCATAATTCGACACATCTCCTTTAATAGTGTAGAAAATATATCAAAACAAATTATAAATATAATTGTCGATTGATTTATTATTTTATGTACCACCATTAAATTATTGTTGTTTTACTTAATTGTCCTGTGAAAGAAGAAACGATATTATTAAAATATTTTGCTTATTATTAATATGTTATGCTTATACAATAAATGGATGTATGAGCGATTTGCAATATATTAGTAGCGTTGCGAAAAAAATGACCGAAAAAAAAGCTTCAAGTTTAAATGTTTTGACCCGATGATTTTATTACTATATGTTACGGAAGAACAAGAAAAAGATTTCCCGACTACCACTACTAAGATAGTGGTGATACAGGGATTATTGGGAAGAGTTATAATTCCTGAGATAATTGTAAGAAAGAGTACCGACATTTTATATGAAATCCTTAGAGTTTTCTCTTCACAATGAGATCGGATCGCGAATTCATAACTTTAAAACAAGTAAATAAACATGATTATATATCAAAAGAACAATTACATCTTATTGAATTCACAAAATCTGTTGATATCAGAGAAACATATATCTGAGATATATACTTACTCTAGGTATCAGCTATTCTTCAATCCGAAACGACTTATTTCAGAAATATTAAATCGTCCGATCGCTAGCGCTTCAAAAGAGGAATCGATTGATGTAAGATAAGTATGGTTTTATCCACGACTTGGTTTAGATTTTACTCAAAAAATTTCGCGGGACATTTTTACGAGAATATGTAATTTTTTCCCGAACTATCCATTGTGGAGAACTGATATTTTTATCACAGATAGATCCCACAGGTTGAAAAAAAGGAGCAAAGTTTCGTTCCTAAAGATTGAGACTTGACTGAATTGTAGGAAAAACAAAAATGAAAATCTCGCGGGACATTTAGTGTGACAACTATGCTTTTTGATTTTATATCGAAATTTTCTTCTCGAAAGTGCGATGCAAAGAAAGTTTTTTTCTCTGTCAAAAGATAGCACGTTCATTTCTCTATCATTTGAGACCTTCCCCAATCTTCTATGAAAAGCTGTTTGTCTCCATCAACGTTTTAATCTCGCGGGACAAAAAATTAATCAGTGTCTGTAACCTCAGAGATTAGCAAAATTTATCAGAGAAATTGTGACATTGCAGCAGACTATTTACATTCTCTGAACGTTCAAAGTATCCTCTACAAAGTGGTAGAAGAAGTTAGATTGTAAGTGACAATCAAAGATGGCAGAAACCCGCTATTATATCGGTAATTAGCAGAAAAATACAGAATTTTGACCCTCATAGTACATCTATAACTTGAGAACCCTATGTGATAAAAAGTTGATTTTTTGCCTGATAATGAGGGTTAACTAGAGGATCAAAACAAAAAAAATTATTTAAATCGGTCACCATGAACTAGAGTTATTGCGAATCTACGTTAAAAATTGAAACGGTATCAATATATTGCAAATTGCCCATATATATGAAAACATCTTATTTGGTACTTAGTAGTGTCGAATGAAATAAATGTTTATTATAAAAGTGGAAATGTAACATGTTATTCAAAGTATATTTTGAATAATTCTAATGAAACAAGTTGAATTTCAATTTTCATTAACAGTTACGTAATATTTATTATAGAATCTAACACGTTTGTAATAATGATATTATTAGTGGCGTAACCAGATGGGGGTTGGAGGGGGCTCAGCCCCCCCCTACGAAGGCTGGAGCCCCCCCCCTACAAAAAAGTTTGCTCCCTACACATAAAAGCATTTATCTCTGGCTTTGTTATCTTTAACAGTGCTCATTTGAAGAATGGCTGCAGATGTTGATTTCTCCATCTGAATTACCGTTATCTATGCCATATATTCATCTAATTAGTTGATTGAAATGAACCGTGTGATACAGAAAGATGAAAGCTGACACTTGAGATAAGTTATAATTGGTACTCTTAATCTACAAGAATCAAATGTTTTGGCCTCATCGAAAACTCAACATATTCTTTCTATCGAAAATAACGCTATATTTACATTTGGCTTTCCAGTTTTTTTCAAAAATTTTTTCATCAAAACTGTGTATGAATGTGTTCCTATATGTATATTCTTTTTAAGTTTTTTGAATTCTATGTGATCATCTAAAAGTATCTCTTAAAGCGCCTTGAAATGACAGTCTGATCAACTTTGAATCCTTTGCATATAACAAAGATATTTTTATTTCCTAAACATGTACAATAAAAATGCTTTGTCAAAATTAATAAAATGGCAACAGTTTTTGGTGACATCTTATGAATTTGAATTATTTTTCGCGTGATAGCTCTGTTATGTCCCTATGATATTATACGTTTCAATAAACTTAGAATATAGATGATATAGTATACAGAATATCACAATAACGAGAGTCAAAACTTTTGAATCATTTTCTAGTTCATTCACAATGCAACAAATAAAGAATGTGGAAGATATTTTTGAGAAACATTTTTTAAAGCTCATTCGCCTTACTTTATGTAAGAAAAAATTTGTCTCGTCAATCAATTACTTTGAGATACTTCTTTCTAACCAATAACCCTTTTTCTCTTCACTTCGACTCAAATCTAGAATAAAGTTTCATTCTTTCATCTGTTTTCACCAATAAAGCATTCTTTTACCCTTAGTAGTGGTTTTCTTTTGTTCTAAATAATTATTCAGAGTCTAGTCACCCGTGGCGCCTGTGAATGTAAGACAACTAACTTTGTTTTGCGCCTTTCGCTCGCAAAACTTAAGCTCTTCCGATATGAATTTATATGGTTTTTTAGCAAAAAGATTCTATTTTTTTACGAAATGTTGCGTCTTCGAGAGTATTTTCTGGTGAAACAAACATCAAATTGTTTAACGCAATTTTCTTATCATCTACATCGAAAACTGACGCGAAAAAGAATTCATATGATACCTTTTTTTATAAGAAACTCATTCTGAAAATGAGAAACAGTTAAGTTTCACGAAGGAGCGAAGCAGTTCCACCATTACCTATCTTAGAGATTAAGTGTGCTGAGGAACGGAAGCCGGGGGGTGGGGGAGCTGAGCCCCCTCTACGCTATTTTTCTGGTTACGCCCCTAGATATTATAATGGCTACCATACGTATGAATAGAAAAAAAATTATCTGACCAAAAAAGCTTTATTTTTGACAAAAAAATGCACAAATTTAATACATATAAAAAAAACTGACAAATGTTTTTTTTTAAGTTCTTCTTATAAAACATTAATAACTTGTTGTTAAATTTCAGTCGTCGACATCTTCAGTTGCTGCTTCATTACGTAATTTTTGTTTTGATTTCGCTAATGAATAAATGCACAATATAGAACGATCAACAATTGTAGGTGGTAAATCAGAAGATGTAGGAATAAATGATAGATAATTCAATTGTCAATGTTCAATTAATTTTCGTACAAATAGTTGACAGTTTAGATCAGATGTCCATTTTTCTTCATTATTGTTATTTGCGACAAGATTAAAATATATATTTTCCTCCTAAAAATATAAAAGGTAAGTGAAAAACGGTATGAGAAACTAGCAAAATTACTGATATAATTTATTAATGAAGAAGCCCGCTGAATTGGTGTTGCATATAATACATTTATTAATCTACCAACAGTATAAATTGAATTATTACTAGATGTAATTATACGTCGACCAAATTTAAATTGTGTTTCCCGTGTTGATGATGTTACAGTTAAATGAAGCATTAGACCAATTAATACAATTGAACCTGTATCATTATGACGTGTTTCACCAGCGACATCAATAATTTGACTGTGATGTTTTTTTTTAACTATTTCACCTTGACCATGAATATATAAATACCCAGGTTAAATAACCAGTGGCCCAGATTCCGATACAGATTTAATTGGATTTTGTCGGAGCCCAATGTAAACCGATGAAATCTAGTCAGAACTTAGTCGTATCCACTCGATTTTTTTATTGGAATCCGAACCACCGGATTCCTATTTTTTCCCTATAGAATCCTGTCGGTTTTAAAACGATCCGACAGAATCCGACAGCTCTGTTTCGTCCTGAGTAACAGAAACCAGCTTTAGGTTGATTAATATAACGTAAAGGAAAATTTTCGCCTATTTGATATGTTTCAAATTTATACCCATTCAACATATTACAAATAAATATATAATTGATCTAAAATGTAAAAAAAATTAAAGAGAGGAAAATAGGTAACAGAGAACGTCATACGACGACTTTTTCCGTTCTGCAACCTGCAAGACAGGACATTATTATTTGGCGGTTCTGTTTTGCAGGACGCTGTAAGTCGTGCTCCCAGTGACGTTCTCAAGTTGGTAAATTAAACAGAAAAATCTTTTCAGGAAAAATTGCAAGCTTAAGACTTTCGAAAATACAAATAAATATAAATCAAAAATGGCATGTATATTAAGTTAATATTTAAATTAAAATAGCTGAACAATAATTCAACCTTTTCTATCACAATTTGAACAATTATTATTATGTATTGATACATATTGATAAATTCCATTTATTTATATCTGCAGATATTAAATATGATATTGAATCAAAATTTGATGAAGTATTATATAATAATGGATCAGTATCTAAATAACAGTAAAAAGTCGATGACAACTATGGAATATATTTACAAAAATTACTTCATTTAATAATTGAGATATATTAACATTTAATAAATCAATAGAATTTAATTATTCAAATAAATTCCAATTTAGAGTAAGTACCTAATGAAAAATTGACAATAATTTATTTGATTAATTTAATTATAAAAATATACTGTATTTGTTAAAACTAATAAATTATTTCTATTAATTTGTTGATTTCCCTGTTCAGTGCGTGATAGAGCAGTATTTAAATCAATTCGTCTAAAATAAAAGAAAATTTTATTTATTACATCAGATAAATTTATTGACTGGATATGAATATATGAATTTCATGAAATTTCGAATCGATTTGATACAAAATCGTATTCAACAGCTGAGTATACTCAAAGAAAAAAATCTTTTTATAAACAATTATTTTTGTTTTGAATTTCTTCCATTCACTTTAAACAATATTTCTATGCCTATTCCATGCATTTAAATTATAAATAGATTTATCTTGATATTCTACTAGATGTAATCAATTTTCGAATGTATTCGATACTTATCTTGAAAAACTCGTGCATAATGCAATGTATTTGTAGCAAGTTGAAATGTTAATTTAACATCATCAAATAATTGAATTTGAGGATTTGTTTGATAGCAACTTCATCATTATTGTTTAATTGTTGCATATGCAAGATATCTTATCATTAATAACATTCGTCGTTTCGACTCACTTGACCCTCGACTGACTCAAGAAAAGTTGTAATATCTCTCCCTACTCTATTTTTCATTTACATTCTTTACATAACACGAAGTAGAAACACGTGTATCATTTAAGATTTTTATACTATCCTAAAACTATCATTATAGAGTAAAATTCAGCAAGGCAGCGCTCAGCCTGTGAATTCATCGACCCTTTTCTCAGAGAAATGTTACAGCACTACATTTAGATAAACTTGTCCAATCATATTAGATATTCCAACCCTTGATTCCATATAGAATCATAAGAATATAAAATTCTTTCAATTAGTTCTCATTTTATAAAACAGAAATTTTGCTTAAAGAACGCATAATTCTATGGGCTTAACTCCTTATTATGATCTCGATCATTTAACATTAACGACATTGGTTTTATCTGCTACGAATCAATTTACAAACGATTCATTTGAGTCTATACTAAAGCACAATTTTTACGATTAACTACGAGAACGGCTAGCTGTTCCATCTGTCAGACTTCGTTGATCAGCTGACAATTCATAGTTCTCATTTGCTTTTTGCACGTTTCAATTATTTCAACAAACAAGTCAAATTACCATAGAATCCACCAATCAGTTAGCTTCTAGTATGACACAATGACTCCTGCCGCATTTCGCATCTGAGACAAAGTTACACGTTTTTACTATGCTCCCATTTTTCTCATGCTGTCACCACGAACATCATGTAATTTGTGACAAATTATCCTGTGAGATATTTTTCTATATCTCTAATGGAACACAGCTACTATGTCTAACTACAGAGGAACAGCTAGTCGTTCGTTGGCACCCCTCCGGGGCCCACTCACGGCTACCTGTTCCATGGATCAAACTTTATAGGGTACTGAAGCTTTGCCTTCTAATTACTTAATTCGACCATTATTCGCTTCTCTGAAAAGGCTCACTAATTTTTCTTAGAATAGGTAATTAAAATACAGTATTCTGCCCAAGCTTCAGGCGCCGAAACAATTTACCTATTCTTTGGTATACCAGTATTCCGCTCAACTCTGATCAAGATTGCAACTCCGAAATAATGCGTTCCATAAAAACTCATAATTCTTTAAGTCTTCTTTGAAACACAACTTTTGTACCTATTAGAGAGAACGACTAGTCATTTGTCGGCGTCCCTCCAGGGCGCCACTCATGGTTAACCATTCCATGCATCAAACGTTTTACTCAGGCGACGATTATTTTTCTACGAGTTAGCTTTCTTGTTTTATAGGAAAACAATGTAACAGAAATTAAACTCGATTTAAGTCGTGGGCGTGAATTACCTTTGATCAAGTTTTACAAAGAAAAAGTTTTTTGTAAAATAACATGTTCTTTGTGTGGAAAACTAATCTCAAGAAAATTTAAAAAAACTGACATCATCAATTGATTCCATGAATCCGATCACCTTCGCTCAAACTTTATAAAATATATTTGTTTTCGTAAAAAACATATCCTTTGTGAAAAAAATGCTCTTAAGAAAATTTTGAAAACTAATGCTAGATTCGGATTCCTCAATCTCGAAAATCTTTGGGTCAAATAAATATGTTTCAAATGAGACCTTTGACATGCGATCGACGATACACACACAAACTCATTTTAGTTTTTTTTGTATGATCCTCCACTCAATCGAGAAAAAAATCCTTCTAACGAAGTTAATACTACCATAACCTTCATTCATCAATTCCGATACCACCACAATAAGCAATGGTGTCCATCACACACCATGGTGAAACAATCGATTAGTCAAAAACTACCTCTTTTCCACAGAATATACCAAACCTCATCAATTCCTAACATCAATTGATCAATTCAGATGCTACCATAATAAGCAATGGTGTTGATCAACTGTCATACCTCGGTGTGCTAAACCTTTTGCGAAAGGTTAATTTTGGATGTTTTTGTTTTTTTTTGTATGGATGTTTTTTTGACCCTACCACATACACACCCACAAACTATTTTTTTCATATGATCCTTCCTACAGCCGAGGGAAAAAGCCTTTTTTTAGCAAAAAAAAATTGGAAAAATTCAAAAACTAATAGTCCCATTCGATTCCTCGACCCCGATTACCTTTGGTCAAACTTTATAAGAAATTATCATTTTCTTAAAAAAAGCTATTTTTTGCAAAAAAAACTACATGGAAAAATTCAAAAACGGATAGTACCATTCGATTCCCCGATCCCGAAAACCTTTGCTGAAATGTTAAGATTCGATTTTTTCCGAAGCTAAGATTTCTTCTTGGTTTTTTCAAGAAAATGTTTTTTTTACCTTCGACCTGCGACAGACACACAAACGCATTTTGAATTTTTTTCGTATCACCCTCCTTCCCGTCGAAGGAAAAATGAAAACTTTCTTTCTTAATTTACAAATTCATTGTAGAAAGATAATTAGCACTATTTGTTAAATTTGTATTCTAACCATCACAATTACCAGTTGATATATTGTATCTTTTGAAAAAAAACATAATTATACTAATGAGGGAAGGTCCCAAGATGTCCACCGAGTGTAGAGCTCATCTTGTGACCATAGGTAGACGTCGATGAGATATGAAAAACTCCAAAAGGATATATTCCCTTAGGCCTTCCTTTCAGAGTTATAGCTATTTTAGTAGAATTTCAGTCCATAGGCTGGTATGTACCAAGAAATCGAATGGCATTATTTCGAGCTGAAATTTAGCCCACAGATAGCTATACTTATGAATAGAATACACTGAAAATTTCAGCTAAAAAAATGTTTCCTTCGCCAGATATTGGACTCTCAAAAATCGTGAGATTCATGAATCTTTCGAAAGATACAAATTAATTTTGTGAAGTGAATATCTGGCGAAGGAAACATTTTTTTAGCTGAAATTTTCAGTGTATTCTATTCATAAGTATAGCTATCTGTGGGCTAAATTTCAGCTCGAAATAATGCCATTCGATTTCTTGGTACATACCAGCCTATGGACTGAAATTCTACTAAAATAGCTATAACTCTGAAAGGAAGGTCTAAGGGAACGTATCCTTTTGGAGTTTTTCATATCTCATCGATGTCTACCTATGGTCAAAAGATGAGCTCTAAACTCGTTTGACACCTCGGGACCTTCCCTCGTAAGAATTAATATAAAACTAACCGAATACGGAAAACACATTTATTTGAACTTGTACTTGGTAATGTTCAATTAAATACAGTCATATATGAACCATTAATATGATCAAAATGATTTTCTCTTGTATATGATGATGGATAACACTTTGGTAATCGTTGATTATTATTTGGAAATTCACGACATTAAAGTTTTGTACTATTTAAACGTATATCATTAAATACATAAATGATAATTATTAGAATGAGATTAACAAAAAAGAAAAAGATACTTCGAGTGCATCTTTAGTATCAGATATGATAATTTTAAGTTGATTTGCTTTTATTAAGTCATTTTTTGTATTAGATGTACAAGCAAAATGTGATTGAATATTTTGAGGATGACATGAACATAAATCTTGTCGATTTGTTGAAATAGCAATATTCTGTTAAATTGTAAAGTCATTAAAAACCAAATATTATTCTTTTTTTACAAAAAAATATTTATCATACAATTCCATTGCTTGATTGCCAGTATGGATAGTAAATACATTCTTTCTGAACGTTCATAACTATGGCATACCAACAGCATTTTATCATACATAAATTGATGAATCCCCTTGAAGATTCTTTTAAATAAAAACTAAATTTATTTATTTTTTTTTTGTAAAATATATTATTTCTATTTTATTTTATTATTTGATTAACAGTAAACAAAATTTTATTTCTACTTCAAACATAACAATTTAATTATGATATTAAACTTTCTGTTAATCGATATTTCTGTTTTGTTTTCCAACAACTAATGCAAGTATTGTTCTACTTTCAATTAATCAAAATTAAAGCTCTCGATAAGTTTTGGGGGTGAAAGGAGCGAAAACTTCCTCAGGCGCTCAAACGTAGACTGCCTGTGAGAAAAAGCAGGTAAACAGCTGACTGATAAAATTTTACCAGACAGTTTTTGAGAGATAACTTAAAATTTTCGCAGACACGGCCTAAAAGTGGAAGAGGTTAGCCCTCCCCATCTCCTCCTACATCGAGAGCCCTGGTAAAAATAATATATATGTATATTGTAAGATTAAACAAATTTTTATATTGTATTAATGTTTCATCGCGATGTGTATCATTACACGTATATTGAAATATAACTGTACAATCTACATTGATATCATTACAAGAATGTTCATTTGTCCTATATAAAATTTATGTTTAGAAAGTGAAAATATTGAATTAGTATGGTAATATATTACTTCAACATCATTAATATTATATCCACCATGTGCATTATTTTGGGAATGAAAACTTATGAGAAACTGTTCTTTTCATATGTATTTATTTGAAAATATTCAAAAATAAAATTTACTCTTGATTATTAATATATTTTGGAATAATTTCACTCTATTGATTATTATTACTTTTAAACATAGATGAATATAAATATAAGAATAATATTTATATTAATTATTATACCATGAATTATGTAAGTAAATATCTGTAAATATGATATTCAGAGTTATTAAAAAATAAAATATACCAGATAAAAATAAGAAGATATCGTCAATGATAATAAATGTGTAAAAATGAATTGGGTTTCGTATTTATTACCGTTTTTTTTCTTAATTATAATCATTTTTGAAGTATACAGACTGAACCGATGAATAATCGAATCAACATCAAGAAATGCATTACAGAGGGCGCTGTAGCGGATAACTTTTTCGGAGATTCCGATATGCATAGTTAGCATTTGTAAACAAATACAAAGATTTTAGCGTGCTCGAAATCTTTATTCAAGTTAATTTGTCGAGATCATCTTTGGTCGATGGCGTTTTAGTTTACTTTAAACATACGAGAGATATGATTGGTATACACATTATTACATGTGATCGATAAGGACGCTGTGTCTAAATCAAAGTACAATAGTACCTTGAATTGTATACAATTCAGTTAGATTATTGGAGAATTTGAATAAAGATCTGTAAAACTAGTAATATTTACTTAGATTAGTTCAAAAATAGTTGCGCCTCAGCTTTAATCCTTTATAAAAAGTTTTGAGAAACTTTGTTTCTATATAGTTTGATAGAGAAAATAATGTTCTATTTTTCTACACTATTTGATCGTACTTCAACTAATATTATAATAATAAATTTTCAATAACATTTGTTTTCTTATGGTATGTGTTTCTTATATTATAGATTACAATATGTTAGACAGATTAGTTTTCAATCTTTTAATGCATTGTATTAGCAATTAAGATATACTTATAAGATGCAACACGAAAAGCTCTACAATTTTCATGAGACCATTTTTTTTATGTTTTCGATACACGACGAATTCATTTTTATTATTTCATCGTATCATTACTAATATGCTTTATCAAAAGAGAAACAAAATATAACGCAAGATCCAGCGTGAAAACCTCTACAATCTACACAGTAAAGCTTATTCTAATGGCTTTCAGAAAAGAGAAAATTCTATGAAATCAATTTTTGTAATGCCGAAAATTTGATCCCTCAAAATTTGTTGATTTTGAAAATAAAAAGTACAGCTATAAAATAAGTGGTCTTATGAAAATAATAGAACTTTTCATGCTGCATCTTATAGTCTATTTTGGTTGTTAATACAATGTATTAAAAGATTGAAACTAATCTGTCTAACATATTGTAATCCATAGTATACCAAAAACATATCATAAGAAAACAAATGCTATTGAAAATTTATTATTATAATATTAGTTGAAGTACGATCAAATAGTGTAGAAAAATAGAGCTTTATTTTCTTCATCAGACTATATAGAAACAAAGTTTCTTAAAGTTCTTTTTTATACAGTATTGCAGCTGAGGCACAATTATTTTTAGACTGCCATAAGTAATAACAAAACACACCTATATCCACTGTTTTATACTGATATAAATAGCACGGTTTCACATAGAAATAAAATTTTAAGAAAAAATGTAAGCTATGAGAAGTGTTGATTTTGTATTTGATTCATTAATATATGAACGATCTTCTTCACATAAACTGTACATTGAAGTAGTATTTCACATGATCATATAGTATTTCTACTACCCAATTTATTTACCTATATCATATATCATCATACGGATTAGATATTAAATACAGACAATGTTAGTCGACTTCTGTTCGCAATCTTTGACAATAATGTGTAGTGTTATGTAAATGTGCGAGAAAATTTAGAAATAAGTTCAATATGATATATATGTTGTGCCATTACTAGCTTCTAGTTATGCTAGAAATAATATTGACAATATTTATAGTAACATACAAGTTATTTCTGTGATTATTTTCAGTCGACTCTTTTTTTTTGTTTTTTGAAAAATATAGAACAATATTTGAAAAATGAGAAATTTTTAGAAAATATAGGTTTACTGCAAATTAGTGAGTATTAAAATAGGAAATAATTATGAATATATTTAGTAACATCGATAATATACACATCTAAATTAAGAAATAAACTATATTAAATCTGTTTTTTATTATCATATACTCTATTAATTATTCAGTAATAGTACATAAGCATAAAAAGTATATGAAAAAATATTAAATGATGAGTCAATTCGTAAAGTTTACATTCGGATCGAATATTGCCACAGACTATTGATTACTTTAATTTACGATACAAACATTCTTGATATTCATTTAAGAAAAAAGTATCTCGAATTACGTTATTTCATTGCTAAAAAAATGATTCGTTCAATGACTTATCATGTTCTTATGATTAGTTGATTTTTTTCTTTAGACAATCATTAATCAGAAGAGGTCATTTTGTACACAATATTATATGGAAATTTTTTTCATTATATTATTAGTTTTTGTTGTCGTTGCTCTTATCAGATAATTTTTTTTAAAGAAACAAAAATGACAAATATTTGATAATAAAACTGTTGACAAATTCTGAGAATAAGAATAGCATGAAATTTGACATAATAATAGTTCTGTAAACTGATTCATTTTAGTCATATTTTCAGTGAAAAATCTGTTTTTTTTTCTTCTGCTAGACTATACTATTATCTACAGTGTGACGTGTAGAAGAGAAAAAAAAAGTATGATAAGTTTACTTTATTCAATCACACAAGAAAAGGTTTATTTTATTTTTAATTAATATCATAGTCCACTGAACAATTTGAAACTTTTTAAAAATACATATCATACAAATAAATCAAATATTTGTAATTCTATTATTTTTCACTATTAAATTAACAACACTGACTCTTATTATCAAATAAATATCATTTATTTGCTTCTAATCATACAATCAATCACTACTATTTTGACATTTTGTTAGCAATCGTTGTCCTTGAATTATGCGATACCATGTATCGTCTACCTTTCTTACATACCTTTTACTAGTAGACATAGAAAAGTAAAATAGGTTAAAAGAAATAAACATGTTTTTTTGTTATGACGGCGCGCGATACGATTGAAAAAATTATATTACTAGTAGACTTTGTACCTACATTGACCTAACACTTTCTTTATTAATTAAATAGAACTAGACATCAGCTACCTTGATATAATTAAAATCGTATAATCTTGATTTTTTTAAAAGATGTGTCATGGAGAACTTTGTAAAAACTATAAAAATAAATTTCTATTCACTTTGTTCTCAGGATGCCTCATGTACTCAAAATGAACAGATTACACAATAATACTACACGCTATCGTATCTATATAGTGTGATGAAAATATTTGAAAGACGTTTTGTTTTGTAAATATCTCGACTTGAGTAAATGACAACATCTTGTTTTTATTTTTAGAAAATACTTTGTCGTAAGCTCTACATAAGTTATATGAACAAATTTCTATTATAAAACAAAACAAGTCTTCAAAATAGTTTTATTTTGTTAAATATGATAAAACATAGCATTGTCACGTGACCTGTTTATTTTGAGCACTAGTGATATCCTGAGAACAAGGTCAATAGAAATTTATACTTACAATTTTTAGAGTTTTTCATGACGCATTTTTTTAAAAAGAAAATCAAAATTATCCGATTCTTCTGTGGTGAAATATTAGCAAAATATCACAACTATTATGGTTTGTACGCTATGTATCTTATATTTCATTTCTGTGCTTGTATAGAGGCAATACTGTTAATAGATATGATAATATCAAGTTGAATACTACGTCTATTATAAAATAAAACTTTACACAAATAAAAACAACAAAAACAATTTTCAATAATAATCATCCGAGGCGAAAATTATTAAATCTGGATCAGCCGTAAAAACAAAAATAACATCCAGAGTAAACAATAAGAAAACAGATATTTATTGATAGGTGGGCCACCACGTGGTTCCAAAACCCGATTTAGATCCAAATCGAAATGTAAAACGGCCAGGGCTACCATGAATAATACCACTTCGATAATAATATCGTATAGCTCTTGCAAATTTATCGTATGTCATTACTAATAAAAATAAAAATAAAAATTTAATAAATAAAATTTTTTATTATAAAAATTAACTTACCGTTATTACTATTACGTCCTTTGACTTGTTGCCATAATTCAGCCATTTCTTGTGGTTTATATATTTTAAAAATACCTTGTTTACGATCAACATACTCGACAAGATGTGAATATTGATCATCGTCTAGGACCAATCGAATAAATTCATATAATAATGGTCGACGCCTTCTTCCTGTTAATTTATCGAATATAGAAAAGGTTTTTAGTTTTCCACAATTTGAATGTGATGGTGATAACATAGTCTTTTGTTGTTGATCATACATATTAATTGACGGTGATGGTATAGGGCTTTGTTGTTGTTCACACGTATTACTTGCTGGTGATGTTAGTGAAAAAGTATCATTTGTTTGAGATTCATTCGAAAAATTCAATACATGTGGTATTACAGTAGATTGTTCCCAAGAATAATCGTTAATATCATTTGTCTCAAAAATGTTGCGATTAATGAATAATATATCTTCATCTGTTAGTGCTAATGAAGCTTCCATATCATCGTTAAATGGGTCGAATAATTCTGAATCAATTCGATGTGATGATATTGGTGTATCAAAATTAAATACACGTATGAGCATTTCAGGCGATTGATAAGACAATATTTCTTCTAAATCTAACTTACATGGTAAGTATATATCTAAATCACATGATAATGGAGAACTGCACATTTTGACAGAGCTCGAATAGTAACTATTGGCAAGTTTACTAATCGAATGAGTCTTTCAGTTGCTTATATACGTTTTTTCTCTTTCGTTTTCTGTCTCGAGAAAAACGAAAAAAAAGTAAGCAGAGTACACGTTTCTCATTGGTCGTTTCTTTCATTACCGTCTATCACACCTGGTTTTTGCCAAGTTATATGAATATTCTTACATGATTTTTCGCTTGATTTATTCTAATGTAATTTTTTTTTATTCGAAGAAATACAGCATCAACACGTCATCTGAAAGAGAAATATGTTATTTTTAGTTTATAAAAAGTACCATAACAAAGTGAATCATAGTCGAATTTTTATCTCAAATTATAACAGCGCTAATATTACATTTCAGCGATTTTTCTTTTGCAACTTTGATCTTTATGAATCATGAATGCAGTCATTTTCAAATACATCTACAGTAACATTCTCATTTATATAAATTGTTCCATTGAAAAAAAACAAATTATTTATTATGATAATAGAAATGTTTAATCTTTATCAATAACCATCTTATTTGATGAAAATTATGCATATTTTTTTTAATTATATCATACAAAATAATGTGTCTAGTAGTTTTGGGGAGAGATAGCAATCACTTTATCAAGACTGGGTTTTTCCCCATTTATTTGTACAAGCACTTTGTAATGAATAGAAGTATCCAATAGATATGAATAATTTACAAAATTATTTCATAGATAAAAATTAAATGAAAAGAAATATGCTGCAATACAGTGATGTTTTTTCCAAGTATACGAAAAAATCATAAAAAAAATGAGTAATTATTGTTGATGCACCTGTGATATTTGCCAGTATGATATTAACAATATTTTTTGAAATGCTAAGAAATGCAAAGATTATGTATAATGTCATATTGACAAAAGTTATATTTGATTTAATAATACGAATTCTGAAGATCAAGGATAATAGCTTATACTATTGATCTGAATAAATATATAGAACAAATCATAGTATTTTTTATTATCTTTTCTCATTAATCATGTATGATATAGCGATGTAGACGGCCAGTAATCATTAAAACCAACTAATCATGTTTTATTATGCTTGTATGCAAACAGTTTGTGTGTGTTAAAAACAAAATATGGATTAGTTTTGTTATTCTGTCTTTCAAAAACACTACAGGTGTGCTTGTCTGACTACGTTATTTTTTAAATTGAAGGTTTTGTTTAAAAACAATCTTTCAAAGAAGTTTTTATTATTGTATATAGAAAGATTTAAATAAGTAATAGTGTGTTTCAGATATATTTTTATTGACAAGTAATATTCATCGACAATCGATTCACTTGGTCCTAGACTGAAAGTATAATGATGCAGATACAGTTGTTTATTACTGTGAACCGAAATTCACTATGCTAGACTGTATGTAATAGAAGAATTTGATTAATAATGGGTATCTGATAACTATGGCTGAAACAATCATAGAGGAGATTATATAGATCATTCATTCACTACAATTTAAAGTAATCGACCAATATTGATTAAAAAAATTTTATAAGCGAGTTTGAATATAATATTATGATAAATAAAAATCATATTCTTTCAATTATTTGATATAATTTTTGTTTGAGATCAACCTACGTCATTATAAGTATTTTGCTATATACCTATTAATATCACTACGCAATTGTGAAAAACATACTACGCAAATACGAAAACTGTTTGTATCAGGTATCGTGAATTGTTACGTATATGATCATTCGTCTACTCTTCTTTTAAATAAAATGTTTTCAGATTTAATCATAAATTACAACGATATTGTAAAGAACAATATGAATTTTAATAATTATTTTATTTCAGTACCATTTATATTTGGAAAAATTCTATTATATTATTTAAAAAATATGATTTTTGTTTATCATTATTTTATGTTCACACTCACTTATAAAATTCTAAATTATTCATAAAGTACCTGCTTGTGGATACAACAGTGAACAATAATCCATTTTTAATAATAAGCTACTCATTAAATAATATAACAACGATAGTCATTTTCATCCAATGTTAATCGATTAATTTAAGTCATAATGATTAGATGATGTTTATAGTTTTCTCTGTGGTTTTTTCAACTATAGCTACTAGGTGGTCGGTTTAATCATAATTGTCAAATGGTCATGTTAATCATAGCTGTTATTTGATCATTTGTACTATTGTTACTATGGGCATTTTGACTGTGCTACCGACAAAAATACAGGTGAATTCAGATTTCTAGACCCTACCTTTCAGTCTAGGGAATAAATATTTGGACATATTGTAGTCCTTTTGAAAATTGTATTTATTGTATTTATTGTTGATGATAAAGAATAATGTTCTATATGAAAATTTCGTTCTCATATGTACGGAAATTTCTAAAAAATAACATATACACAAACCTTTCGATTTTTCATTATTTATATATTTTTTGCCTTCTTTCATATTGAAGATGATAATGATTATAATTATATTTTTTTAATTTTGTTATTAAAATAATAATGATTACAACTAATTTTTATTGATACGACTATCGCATATTTTATATCTTACCATCAGTAGTAAATGCTCATTTTTACCATAATTACATGACTATTTGTATCGTAGCAACGTGACCGTTTTTACCTTATTACAAACAAACAAACAGACAGGTGAATTTTGATTGCTAGACCCTATACTTTCAGTCTAGGGAAGATTAAATGATAAGATACTAACGTAAAAAAAATATGATTACAGTAAAGTGATACTACCTTGACAAAAATAAATGGTTGAATCGATAACATCAATAGATTTTATTATTATACGTTTCGAATGAATGAAGCAAGATTAACTGATACGAATATTTGATTACTATTGATTGCATAGTTTGACAATTTTTTTTTATTATAAGATTATTTTTGTATATTATGTCAAGAAATGAATGTAAAAAAAAAATAAAATTTGTTAATGAATTTAAATGAAGGTTAGACCATATTCCCAAAAATTGAAAAATTGTCTCCGTTTTAGTGCAAATACATTACTACCACAAAGTCACGACAAAATGCTTTTTTTAAAAATAACATTAGCTATTATTGAAATCCATCAAGGTTAACACAGGTAAATTATTTCTAAAAGACAAATCCTTCAATCATTTCTACATTCATAAGTAGAAATTCATTATGTAAATCTTTATCCTATAGTCAATTTCTAGAAGAAATCCATCGATTATTTCTCTGTTCACAAGCATAAGTCTAAAAGAGTTGTTTAATATATGCATAGTTTTTCTTTTTATTTTTTATTAGTAAAGCATTTCTCCAAAAGAAGAAATATTCGTAGTTCACTTGAAAGATACATGCCAAAGAAATGGATTACTGATATATATTTATATTCTCTTTTTATTTCTATTTGACTTGTTTAACTTTGTATAGGGTGAAGCATTTTTCCATAAACGAGAATATTTTCATCATGGACTGATACAATTATCCATCGCTAGTTTTCAAATGGATAAATTATATATACATTCATATGTCAAAATTCGTTTATTATTAGGATCAACTGCTACACAAATTTATGATGAATCAATTACTATTAAAGGACAAGACCATAGGTTATATATCACAATTGCTCATTGGATTTATCGATCTTCAAGCGAACACGAAAGGTTGGAAGATAATTTTCGAAATGATTGTCTAATAACCGCTATTATTCAAGAAAATATTGGTGCTGTCAAAGACCTGGTCAACGATGATTCACATATCAATATTGATTACACGGTAGTCCATAATTTTTGGTTACCCTCTACAACTTAAAGTATTAATGATATCACAGACACACTTTATACCAGATTAAAGTGTGTTAAATACTGAATTTATTGGTACTAAATAGAAAATTTGACACTACTTTAATGTAGAAAAGTAAGACGTCAGTAATTGATAGATAGAATACAACCCTTTTCTTGAATATTTTGACATGATGCAAAAGAGCTCGTCGAACTATTCAAAATTTCATATTTCAAAAATATTTTGAGGCATCTTTTTGAAATAAAAAAATTTAAGAAACTACGTGGAGAGTCTCAAAAAATGTTCAAAAACTTCCCTCTTTTATATAATAGGAAAACACTCGATTTTACAATAAAATTAGCTTTTGTTCATTATTTCTGCTCTGTCAGACGTTTCGAAATATATTCATTTGTTGCTGCATGAAAAACTGAATCAAATGAGCACATTTTAAAACATCTGAGAGAGTAAAAATAATGAACAAAAGCTAATTTTATTGTAAAATCGAGTGTTTTTCTGTTATATAAAAGAGTGAAGTTTTCGAACATTTTTTTGAGACTTTCCAAGTAGTTTCTTGGATTTTTTTATTTCAAAAGGATGCCTTAAAATATTTTTGAAATATGAAATTATGAACAGTTCGACGAGCCCTTTTGCACCATGTCAAAATATTCAAGAAAAATATTGTACTTCATTTTTCAATTATTGACGTCTTACTTTTCTACACCAAAGAAGTATCAAATTTCTTATATTGGATATTAAATTGTCTTCACAATCTTTTCTATTTAATACCAATAAATTCAGTATTTAACACACTTTAATCTGGTATAAAATATGTTTGTGATATCATTAATACTTTAAGTTGTAGAGGGAAGGCAAATATTATTTGTCATCTTTTAAACTGTCTATCACCTGGACATCTAACCATCTTTATATTCGAACTGTATATAAGTTGAAACAATCTTACTCTATGAGATAAATAACTTTTACAAAAAATTTGTTTTTTTTTATTAAATTCAATATGCCAGTTTTAATACACATGTTTTTCGTACTTATTCAAGCAGAATAAGTGACATAAAACTTCTTGTTATTCTATAAGTGATAATTTGTATCCGTTTTTAAATATTTTATGTTTCTAAAGAAAGTAATATATGTTTTTTCATCATAAATGCAACGAAAAGAATTGTAAACTAGACTATAATGAAACTATGAAATAATATAAAATTTAATATAGTTACTCAAATAGACAAATTGATTAAAAAATATTTGATGAAGGTGAAGTTCTATGAGATAGTTTAAGATACAAAATTTTCAAGGTCATCCTATCCCACTCAGAATTCTTTTTCTTTTTGTATTACATCCTGTTTTCAAAATACTTTAAAAACCATCCAAAGTATTCTATTTTTTTTTGTAAGTTTTCCGTAAACTAGATGTAATTTTAAAACTTCAGAAGACTTTAAAATCAACATTTCTAACAGAATAAGAAAAAGACATATCAACGAATTCTTATTTTAAAAAAGAAGTTTGAATATTTTTTAAATAAACTTCGATAGAAACTTGATAGACAGATGCGGTTTTCAATGTTTGAAAGAGATGATAAAAATATATCGAATCGTATAGATCAAATGTGTCTTGATAAATTGCTAAAAAACAATTTTAGATACTGTAAAATTTTGAGTTTTTAATTTTCAAAAATACATTAAAACTTCTAACTGAAGATCTATCAGTTATGCAAACCTGATGTTACTCTCTTTAGTTAATCATGACTTATAGACATTTTACTATATGTCTTCGATAGACTTTTCCTTATGTTTTGATGCAAATTTCATTTTTTCAACTGTTAAAAACCATCGTGTTTTTTTTTGTAAAAATTTGTCGAAAAATTGGATTATATACGATTCAATGTAGTTTTATTGCTTCTTTCAAATAATAAAAACAGCAGTTTTGTATCTAATTTCTATCAAAATTTATTCAAAAAATACTCACACTTTTTTATTAATTCAACTCAAAATTTCCTATGAAAATTCATAAAAAACAATATTTTTTTTTATCAATGTAAAATATAAGACAAACATTTCTTCGAATAAACTAAAATCTAATTAAAACTATAGTTTAATCAATTAAAAACTTGTATAAGTTTTCTATTTTAAGTCATCAAAAGTTTTAATGTTTTTCATAAACACATATTCACACACAAACAAAGAAAAAAAAACTGTTAGTCTACAACATTGAGCAGTATGAAAGAACGTGAATGAATGAGAACAAAATAATCATCTATTTGAATATATCATAATTCAGATGTCATACCTAAAATAAAATAAAAAAAAAAAGAAACAAATAAATTAATTAAGTAAAATTATCAATATATATTTTAATAAACTTACTTTCTGGAATAAGCGGACCGACTTTTTTCTCTTGTAATTTATTTAACAACGGTAAAAAAGTAAAAATCTATTTAAATAAAAGAAAATACCTCTATGTATATATATATATTATACTTTCAATATTTAAAAATCTAAACCTGTAAAAGATCACGAAATACTGTTTTTGCTTCTAATGGTGTGCGTGTTGTTAGCATTTGTGTATATAATGCATATAAATAACAATATTGAATATGACGTACTGTTTTATAATCATTAAGAGTTTCATCTAAAAATATATTTTTTTTAGAATAATTTATTTATTTATTTTTTTTTGTTTAAATTATATATTACCTTTACTACAAATAATAATAGGAAATATTAATGCATGTTCTTCTTGTGTTAAATTTAATGCATTAAATTTTTTTGCAAATTCAAACATGGCTTCAACCATATCATCACCGATAATTTTAATCATCCATTGACGAGTATATTGAAGACCATTTGGTAACATCATATATGATTCATTATTACGCATTAATGGTGCATGTTTTATCTAAAATATTGAGTTTTCTTTAGAAAAATAAATATATATATAATAATAAAAAAAACAATTTTTACCAGCCAAAAATCAAATAAACGATTATCCATTATTTTATGAAAATCATCAAAATCGATTTCATTAATAGCTGGCATCTAAATAAATTATATTTTATGATAAAAACCATGTTTAAATGACATTGATATAATGTTTTGTTTATATCATATTTAAAATAAAAAAAAAACTGTTTTTCATCTATTCTCTCATACATAAATAATTAACAATAAAAACTATTAATTTTATTATTTAGAGGTTCTTTTAACCAAAGAAGTACATGATGACTGAATTTTTGTCCTATATTTTTAGTTATTTTCGCTTTTAATATTATAAAAATAGATCTCAAAGTTTTTATTGTATGAATGAGTGCAAATTTTATATTAAAAAACTTTTTACACATACTTCGCGTGCAAATGTAATGAGATTTTTCACGTGAAATGGAATGGCATCTATAAATATATAATTTTATAAGAAAAAATAAAAACATCCTTCAAACTAAAGTTTATTACCTGTTAATCCTATCCATATATCTTGAAGAGTTGAATCATCACCAGGAAAATCTTTAATCTAAAAAGAAAGAAAAAAAAATTTTTTTTTTATTAAAAATATAAAAGATTAAGAATTTATTTACTCCAATATTAATCATACTATTCATTCTTTCAATTAATTGTCTTGTACATTCATTAAATGTATTTGATAAATCAAATATTTTCCATCTAAGATATCGAATAAATGATGAATCTTCATTATTAAGTTCTGTATATGTCATTGGATCAGATATTTTTGTTATAAGTTTTTCAATACGTTCAATAACATTCATTAAAAAATTTTCTTCATAATTTACTGTACAATTTGTTAAAATTGAACGATCTAATAAAAATAGATTTTCTTCATCATCATATTTTGTTGTATCTATAGTAAAGTTATCAGGTAACATATAATTTGTACATGATGGTAATGTTGCTGGAGGAGTATCAAATGACATTGTATCAAAATCATTGAAAAATAAATGTCCATCAATTAAATGTAGATCGAAATCAGCAGATGTAAATGTATTTGAATTTGAATTTATTGATGGTACACATGATGGTGATGAAGATGCAATTGGTGAATTTAAATCATCATTTTCTATACTTGATGATGATAAATGATGTTCAGCTAAAGCTTTTTCTTTGACTAATTTTGGAATACGACCCATTCGAACACCTACAAAAAATATAATTATTTTAAAAAAGTTTTTTTTTTTTCAAAAATTTTATTTCTGTACCTTCAACAGACATTCCCTCTTTAAGACATTTTTGAAAACGACATGATTTACAACGATTACGATTATCAGTAGTAATTATACATCCATCACCAAAATAACATCGATATTTTTCCTTTCGTAATATACTTCGTTTGAAAAAACCCTAAAATAAATATTTTGTTAAGATTATTTTTTTTTATCCGTATAACGTTTCTGTAGATATGATTATATAAATATGTATATTAAAGTACTGTCAATAACACTGAAGATATATAGAAAAGAATATTTAAAATTAATAAAAAAGCTTTTTTCTTCTATTTATACAAATTTAATAGTATTTTCTTGGTACTTCTATCATACTATCATTACAGATCATGATAACTTTTTCTTTTGTCTAGACACAGTTAACAATAAAGAAAATGAAAAGCAATAATAAATTATTGTTTTTTTTTTCAGATATTATTTACTTTAGAAATAAAAATTAGGCGCAATTAAAAATTTACCTTGCATCCTTCACATGTTGGAACACCATAGTGAGCACCTGTTGCTTTATCCATACAAACTCGACTATAATATAAAGAAAATATTGTAAGAATTATCTAATTAAAACATGAAAATAAGCTATGAATATTATTTACCATTGTCCAAATGGAAAGGGTCTTTTATCCAATGTTGAAGTTGTTGAGTTTCGTCTGATGTTTATTACATTTGGACTTCGTTCTATTGGTTTATCATTAACAATTCTTTCAATAGAAGATTTGATAAGACATCGAACACGACGAGGTTTTCGTTTTTGTATATAAAATTCTTCACCATTCATTGACTGATCGTCCATAGATGATGATCGACTATCATTGCTATCAGTTGTGACTTTAAAGAGGAAAAATAATTAAAATTTTGTCTTGTTTTTTTTATTTTTATTCTATTTACCTTCATTCGTGAGTTTAAACATTGTATGTCTTTTTTTATTTATTTAATTATTTTCTGTTATCAATAAATATTCATCAATACACACAAATCTAATATAAATACATTAAAAGCTAAATATTTATTAATAATTCTTAATATATGATTGAGGTAAAAGTGCATAGATATTATTTTATCTGATCATACATACAAACATATTTATTCGGTAGCACATAGTGAAAATTACACCTACGTAAAAACCAGCCAAGCACAAAATCCTCTTTTTTTTGACTACTACATATATTTTTTATGACACATTACTTTTTTCTCCTCCTCATCTATCACATAAAATAATGATAATTATTATTGTTAACTACTCACCTTCGTATCAAGTTTGTTGTTTTTTTTGAACGATTTCTTTTAGAACAACAGTTGTTATTGATGTATTCTAAAATAAATAAGATCTTGTGGGCGATGACAAAGTCAAGAAAAAAAAAGACAACATCATTGTGTGTTATTAGTAGTCTTTTTTATGTGTTGATGTTGTTTTCAACGAAAGAAAGGCAAAAAAAACCGGCCTCCGTTAGAAGCAGTGGTAATAGCAGCAACAACAAGCAGAACGAAGAAACTGCCGTTGTGTGTCATTGACGTCATTCGTCCGCAAAGTCGATGGCAAACAAGACAAAAAAAAGAGAAAAAATAACGAAAAAAAAGATAAATAATAAAAAAAAATAAGAAATGTAGATCATTTCATGTCATCTTGTGCGTCATCAAAACATATGAATCTAGAGGGAGTGGCTCATTGGTTATGATAATAAAACTTCTCATATATGTAAATATATATACACATATATATTATATATACACGCTTTCAAGCTATTCGCTTTGCGATAAAGACAGAATAGAAAAATAAAAAAAAAGAGAAATTATATTTATTTATTTATTTATTACAGAACGACAAAAAACGATCGTTTGATCCACGTTATATATAAATATATAGCTATCTTTATTTATTATTACAATTGTGGAAAATGATAGGCAGTAAAATTGCCAACTTTATTTCCATCTTTATCATAATGACACGCTTTAAAACATCGTTCACATAATAAACATGGATCATCAGGTATTAATGGTGAATCTCGAATAAGCCATTTTGCATAGAAGACATTACAAAGAAAACAATATGAAAATCTTCCATGATATTTCATACGACATAATGGATAAAGACTAAAAAAGTAAAAATAAAAATAAGAAAGAATTTTATAAAAAAAATAAATACGAAAAAAAAGTTCTTTTTTTCTCCTTTTTTTTTTCTTTATTTACTTTGAGTCATGACACTGATCTTGTTCAAGTAATTTCAATTCACTAAATACAATAACATGTTCACAATTGGTTTGATGTAAATAAATATATGGTTTTCCAAGTTGAATTGTTTCAAGATCATTTAAATATGTCATTTCCATTGTATTACCTTGTTGATAATTTGTATTTGTTTGTTCAATTATTTTTTCACTTAAACGTATATTTGTACGACGTAAATCATCATAAATAACTGATTCGATTATAAAACATGCTGCAGTATTTACATCTCCAGCACGTTGACCATTTGTTTTAATATCATCTGGATTTGTTGAATATTCACCAATTATTTGTTCATCACTAACACATTCAATTGCATCACGTATTTGTGCTAATGTTAATGTTGATAAACAAATAAGTTCATTCATTAATTGATGACGATAACGATCACGTGATTCAATAGGAAAAAATATTTGTAAATTTAAAATAAGTCTATTATCATTTATATTTGATTTTGCTTGATTACATTCACGAATATTTTTTAAAAATGCTGTATCATGTGATGCATGTGGACGTGATTGACTAAATTCTTTATATAAATATTCAATACAAGCTGGATATGATTTAAGATTATTTGCAATGTTTGGATCAAGTTTTTTCTTTTTTCGTCTTGTACGCCAGGTACTTGATGTTGTATCCTCATTATCTTCTTCTTCGTCTTCTTCTGCTTCATCTATTTCATTTTCTACTGTTGTTGTTGTTGTGGTTGTGGTTGTTATTTCATCTTGTTGTTCAAGAGAACGATAATCACTTAAAGATTTCGCTATATTTATTAAAGAATCAAGATTATTTTGATCAATAAAATATGAATTATTAAATGATGTTATACGTTCTTTTAGAACTGTTGCATCTTCTAAAAATTTCGTTAAATTAATAGATGGAGTTATAAATTCACGAAGGCGATCATTATCATTTGACATTATCTAGAATGCATAGCAAAGATAATATATGTTCTATACATAATCATAATATACAATTGAAAAGAACCAATGATAGTTAACATATACAAAAGGTAAACAATCACGTGATATAAAAAAAATGGACCATAACGATCGGTTTAGCATATAGAAATATTTTAATACTCAATAATCTTATTTTATTTTAGCTATACGAATGTAATTGTATGAAAAAAAAATGTGAATATCTAAATTATTGTTTGATCGTATCAATCATATTTTTTTAACTTTCTATAGAGAAAGAGAGTACCTATAAATATAATTATCTATGAATAGGTCACGAGAAAACAATAGTAAAAATATCTAACATATTTTATCTCTTTCAGATACTATTGGTAGGTCATCTCATGATTATACACTAAATACATATTGTTTCACTCAATACATTCTAAAAATTGTCTATTATATACAAAATATTCAATTTTTTCCATTAATAAAATAATTTTTGAGTTACCTCTGTTATTCAATCGATGAAAAATTTTTATAAAATTAATTAAATTCTTGAAGAAATATTATCTCTTTATAATTTTATCTAAAATGTAAAAATATCATCGACATTCTATTTTCTTTTTAAACATATATTAATATCATGTCTAGTACAAAATTTATCTAACATAAATAATTTATTTTTTGATCAGTTTAATTATTAATGATATCTTACAACTTTTATGCAATTTAAAAATAGAATGTATGCTCTTATTGATAAATAAATTTATCGTAAAACACTTTGTCCTTATGCGGTCATCGATAAAATATATCTATTTTTAAGTTCATTTAGAAATGTTGAATAGATTCTTTTTTTTTAAAAGGATATCGTATAATGTTTCTTTTGATGATTAATTTAATTTACATAATAATAACTAGTAAAATGATATAACTATGAATTTATATTTGAAAAAAATTCTTAGTTAAATAAAAGAATTAGTAAATTACAGAAACATTTACATATAGACAGAGGAAATATCCTAATGATGTTTTTTTTTGCACTTTTCCAATTTCTTAAAAGTATTTAAATCTCTCTTATTAATCCACTAAGTCTATACTAAATTAAATGACTAGTTTACATTATTTTAATTAAATGTCTAGAAATAATATTTTTTTTCTTCTTTGTCATATACTATGAAGATATTTTTTGTACACAAGTATCATATTTCAAATATATATGCATATATATATATAATGTGTAACTTTTTCAAAGGAATAAACAACAAAATTTAAAGATACACAATATAAAGAAGAACACATTAATACATAAGAGTATAGGTTTATTTTGTTTTGTTTTTTGTTGGAAAGAAACAAAAAAAAAAGACATAGCGAGCGAGAGAGATAGAGAAAAAAAACAAAAAAAACGAAAGAAAAAAATCCGATCATCACTAAGCAGCATTGTTATATTGGCCAGAAAACTAATATGATGGTTATAGGTTTTTTCTTATCTGACACAGAAAACAAACAAACAAACAAACAAACAAATAATATCGAACAAATTTCGCGTTAAGAATGAATAATTTAATTTTTATTGTGCATGCGAATACACATTGTTACATGTGAAAAATATTTAAAAGAAAAACAACATTATAACAATTTATCATCTTCTCGTTCTTTAACATGTTGATGACACCGGAGAAGTCTTGAGAAAATAAATAATTTATTTAAAACAAATTTTTATTGGCAATATTTTACCTTTGTGATAAAATACTTCGTTTTATTTCAAGTACGCGAAAGTTCGATTTTAATGCTTTAAGTTCAATAAATGCTGTAGATATTTTCGCACTATAACCATAATAATCATCAAAAAGCTTTAGACACTAAAAGAAAAAATAAATAATTAAATAAAACAAAGAAGATATAATTTTGATTTTTTTTTAAATACCTGTTTTTCTAATTGAGTTGATGGCCAATCAGTTAAATGTTGAATTAAATCAGCACGATAATATTTTTGAATCTCTTGATCACGTTCAGCTTTTGAAATAGACGGAGTAGGAGATTCATTTTCAGTACTAAAATAAAAAAAAAGAAAATTAAATTCTATTTATTTCTTAATATATTAATAAAATAAATCATTTACGTTTGTTCTGTTGTTGTTATAGGAGGATTAATAGATCGAATTGTTGAATTTTTTGTTTCGTTTTCTAAATATTAGATTATATTTTTATTTCATATATATAAACAAAAAATATTTTTTACCATTTAAAGAATTTGAATCTTTTTCAAAAGATTTACTTGGTGTATCGGATACTGGTGTAGAAAGTGGAATAGCTGAAAATTAAAAAATATATTCATATTTTCTATGTAAATTAATTGGATATTTTTTTTAATCGAAAAATTTTCTAATTCTATACTATGATTATCTGCAATCGAATATTCTTATCATAGAGGTTTAAATTATAGATGAATTTGCCCTGTATAATACAAAATGTTTTATTAGAGATAGTATCGATACCAGCTAATCTACTTTACTATAGAAATTTATTCAAAACTTTTATTAATGTTAATAGTTTTTTTTATAAAGGATATGCAATGAAATTTTGTTGAAAATTGATCACGGTAAATAACAATATCGAGCAATGGTATCATCACCAAATCATACAGTCTTCGAAAGCAAAAGAAAAAATCTTTTTTTACTATATAATACACTATTATAAAAACAAAATATATCAAAAGATACAGCGTGAAAAGTTCTACAATTTACATATAATAGTTTATTTTATATATTCATTGTTTGTGTTCAGAATGAACAAGATTCCATACGACAAATTTTGACTTCTTTAAAAAAAATCATTTTTTTTAATATGAATGACGAATTTCTCTTTATTCTTATTTCATATATAAAATAAACGGGTATTTGTAAACTACGCGAACATCTTCAAATGAGCAGCTGATACTATAAAAAATAATTTTAACCTTGTACCATTTGGGTGATAGTGGAATCAACTTGACGAGCTCTATCTAGCAATAAAGTCAGCTACTCATTTAGGAGTGAGAGACTGCATCTTGTGGTTTATGATATTGTTTTAATACACTGTATTAGGATGCTGAAAATTGAAATGAAAAGAAGAACTTATTTTTTGTCTTTAAAAGAATCGATTGAGTATTAATTTGAATTTTTGACTGGTTCCATCTCTGCATTAGATGATGATAAAAAATAGATAACGAAATAAACATTACAATGATAAATATTTTTTAAGAGAGCTGGAGCTTTTCCTTAGGCTAATCGTTTTCTCCTCTATTACTTGTATTTAATAATGTTTTTTTAGTAGATAGAGTAGTGATATACAATCCACCAAACCAGGTATTGGACATTTTTAGTATTAATCCGAAATATTATACTTATTTTTCATAAAAATGACTGAAATTTCAAAATAATGACCATTCTTTAAATATTCATTATGTGCTAGTGACTGTATTCTACAAGAACTAAGCTTTTTGGTACACCAAAAACTCTCAATATCTAGTTTATTAATTTCATAGCACTACACTATCCCTGTACAGAATATAATGATCCAGAAAAAAATTAATGGCACGATATATATCTCAACTTCTTTAAACATGTTAGATGAATTTATAATTGTATCATAGATTCTTTCTACTTCAGAAATATTTTTACCGGGTTCAGATAGTGATGAATGTAAAACAGCATCATTTCGATCGGATGTAGTTACAGCTGATGATTCTTTACTACTAGTTGATGAAAATGACATTCGAGAATTATCATCAACTGAAAAAGAATAATAAAGAAATTTAATAAATATGAATTTTATTTTTTATAAAATTTAACCTGGACTTGGAAGACGAATTTCATTAGTTTGTTGATTAATATTATTTGATGTATGAGCATGAATATCACCATTTTGATGATTTTTAATAGTTGAATTAGGAATTTGAATATCTTTTTGTTGATTATGAGAATATTTTGTTGATTCTTCCATCTTATATCGAGAACGAACTGTAGGTGAAATACTAAAATTTGTTGATTCTATTTCAAAGTAAAAAAAAAGGAAATAAAAACTAAAAATTTATAATAAAAATAATCTAAACCTTTTTTAGTTCGATCAATAGAACTGGATGTTGAACTTGTTCGAGTAGATGAAGATAATGTTCTAAATAAAAAATTCGATAGAAAAAAAAATTAAATAATCAATAAAATTTACTCATCCGTTGGCCATCCTTTTGGCTTTTCCCATTGAGAAATTTCTGTTTTACAATTGTAAAAATACGTTTTGCCTTTACAAAAAAAAAGTATATACTTCATATAATTTATATTTAACTATATTCAACCTGTTGAACTTTTAAATTCTGACCAATCACCGGATACACGAAGCGGCTTTTTTGCCTTAAAAAATAAAGATATTTACAAAGAAAAAAACAAACAAAGAATTTTATACATCTTTAGCTGTTTTTTTATCTTTGTCACCATTTTGACGTTGCTGTTGAGAGGACGACGACGATGGTACAGTTCGATTATTTGTAGAAGCTAAATAAATTCTTATGATTTATTTTATCTTTTCAATAAAAAAAAAAGAATTTACATTGTGTTCGAATATATTTTCGATGATTAGTTGAATCGTCGTTAATTCCATGTGTTTGTAAATTCCATTCGCGTTTTGTCGACTAAAATTAATTTAAATAAAATAATAATTCTTAAAATTAAATCAAAAAATTCTAATTACAACATTTTAAATAAATTTTTTATTCTTTCTAACATTATATTAAACGGTTTTTAAACTATTTTAGACATTTTACTATATATTCATACAATAAAACTTGGACAGATAAATAAAAAACATACTAACCGAATAGCCGCTACCGTCTTTCCGGGTTTCATACAGACTAAAAACGAAGCATTTAAAAATAAATTTTAAATTCAAATTTACCCATCCGTTGTTCTGTGTTTGCTACCATACATCGTCGATACTCAACAGCAAGTACATTTGGATCGTGTCAAAATTGAATAATACACGAATTTGACAACTAAATAATAAAAAAAAAAAAAACTTTTTTATTTAATTTTTTATTTGATAAATTAAATAAAAATAATAAAACAAAACAAAATTTATTCTTTTACTCGACAATAAATTAATAAATAATATTGATCTAAATATATGATTCTTTCAATTAATAAAGAAGTTTTTTTTCTTAACATATTATTTTTAATATTTCTTTATGAGATGAAAAAACAATATCTAAATATAAATAGAAACTTAAAATGACATTAAATAAACATAATGATGAAAATGGAGGTTTCAACATGATGTTTATCATGTGTTTCGACATTGACAAAAAAAAAAAAAAACTTATCATCGTCTTTCATCGAATCGAACCAATATCTTTTTAACACATCTATGCACTTTGTATCATCATAGAGGCTATTACTAAAGTAACAGAAATTTAAAAAATGATATTCATTCATTGTAAAAAATATTCTTTATAATTATGGTAAGATATACAAAGTACTTTGATAAATATTTCGATTATTAAAATAAAAAAACTATAATTAGATATAGTATGATTAAATGAACAAAATTATATCGTGCTAGAAATAAACATTGATTTAATTTGAACGTAATGATATAGCTAGGTCGAATGTCATCATTATATTGACAGACTATGTCTGATCATAGAAAAAGAAAATCTATAGTTTTCGTCACGAAACTGTTCGGCTAATTATTGTTTTGTGACTATACCATTATTTAAAAGCAAATCTTCAGCTTATTTTTTTTTTTTGCATAAATATGATAATCGAATGTTTGAAAAGATTTTTTCTTAAGGAAATGTATTTTTTAGTAGATTTCTTGAATCAGAAATATCTATGGTAGTGAGAAAGATTTTTCAAGAATATTGTCGCGACAGTATCAAATCGTTTTTAGAGGATATTAGAAAAACTCATGAATTTAAACAGAATTTCTGTATTTACAAATGTATTACACTAAAATTTAATGAATTGCATCAATCAGCAATAATAGTTCGTATCCAATATAGTCAGAACAATGAGATTTAAGAAAGTATCTGAATACCATCGTAGACACTATGAATACTTCGGGCTTGAATAATCTTATCGTTAAGAGATAAGCAATCTTTGTCTATCTCTAACTGGAGATAATATAGAATTAAAAAAGTTCACAGCAGTGTTCCGATAGATATATCCTTGCAACTACTTAGGCAATCTCAACAAATAAATAATCATTTTAAAAAGTATTTAAGCATATACTATTTTTTACTCTTGTAACGAAAGTTGTTACTCAACATTGTCGTTCAATTCTCGAGCACATATAACTCGCCAAAGACAATCCAAGGTAGTCATTCAAAACGGGTACTTTATACTCTTTTTAAATATATGTTTAAATTCTTTTGAGTCACGGACAATTCAATAGGAACAAACTATTGCAGAGATTAACAACAACGTTTGTACAAAACACTAAGATACCATTAAGAACGAAACATAGTCAGTCCGAATCAGAATTGAATGCTCATTCTAAATATATTTTCAAAATTTTTCTGTGACTTAAAACTGATGAGCTGTGAGTATTTATCTAAATAAATTAAAATGTTTGCACTCAGTATGTAGGTTTCTTTCGTCAGTCATTTTCTAGTATCCAAAATACAAAAATGAGATCCATGAAAAATCCTTCATTGACAGCACTTTTTAAAAATCAAACAAAAAAATTGAGCATATATTTCAAAAGGATATGAAGTATATCGTATGATGACTATTTATTTGTTTTAGTTACTTCAGTAGACGCATAGACAAACTTTTTTCTACCACTAATCAAAGAAACTGAAACCATACATAAAAATTGGAAAAACAAAAAAAAGAGGTACATTTTGATTAACAGATGAAAATCTCCGATAGATCATTCGATATAATGTACATTATGTTAAAAGTAAATGTCACTACTATACATCTAGACTTGCGACATGGGGAACTGAAATGCTTATTTTACAAAAGATAATGCTTATAAAAATTCTCTAGGATTGTTATATAGCGAATAATTTTTCTTTTCAAATACCATATTTGAAAGAGTGTTTCATACTACTAATTTCTCTGAAAATGTCCTTTCAAAACCGAAAAAGAATGTGTGTAATAGGATAAAAAAAAGAAATTCATTTGTTGGCTGACTAAACAATTTTTAATTCTGACACAAGATACCTAATGTGTGTTGAAATATGACAAAACTTTTGTTAAAAAGAATTATATCGACACCTACAATCGAAGATAAATGAAAAAAGATGATTGCTTTGGAGATGAATTAAAAAAATATGATTTTAATTCATATTGACGATTTTTAAAACAAAGAAAGATCTTAACTCAATTCGTTTACTATAGAATGCATTCAATAAAAGAAAGATTTCAATTGAATAAATTCAAACCAGAGTAAAAACACTTGAAACAAATCTTATAGTGTACAGTATCAATATTTTTACTTCTTTCTGTCTCATGTTTCGTTTTTGCATATAAAAACATACAATAATTTCTAGTCAAGAATTTCATACTTTTAAAGTGCAAAAAATTCTCTATCTTTTCATCGAAGAATAATTTTTCTAAAAGTTTCCAATAGACCAAATAATAAATCTACTAATTTTTACCAATAAATTAAAATTTCATAAATACTTGCGTAGTATGAATACATTATAATATTATTTACACAAAGATACAAATGCTTTTAAATTATAATCATGAATAGTATTAATAAAAGTAAATAGAATTAACTATGAATATTTTTAGAAGTAAATGAATCATATGATTGTAACGAATAACAAACAAAGGCAGGTAAAGGATGAAATATAAAAATATGATTAATTTTACTTCTATATATACATAGTTTTATTTATATATATATATATGTATCATATTTATTATCAACATATATTTTCTCATCAAAAAAACATCAGAAGAAGAATAGCATAATGACGTTGAAGTATCCATTAGACTAGACTTTCGATATATTCTCTATAACGACATGATGTTTCTTCTATTTACGATTGATCGGCTGTCATCAAACGTCGATAGGCAAATGATGAGTATGCGATGTAATCGAGCGAATAACGATGAACTTGAACGATAATCGTCGACGCATTCCAGTCAAACGGTGTATGTGTCTCATCATTCACACTATTATAGTGCATGATTAAACACATATATAATCATTCATTTTATCATGTTCATCTTGATTATAGATACAATAAGATTAAACAACAAAAATAACTTTTGAATTAAAGACTTTCAAATAAGTAATGAATACGAAACATTCATTCATCAATCAAATTAATCTACTTATCAAAGAGGAAGAGAGACGAGTAACTAAACAAAAGGCCTTTTGCCCTTTTAATTGACTGGCAATGTAAACAATGTTTTGTATGTACTCGTTCTTCTGTTTAGAGAGAAAACAATACATTGCTATATGGTGTAGTCTTTCGGAAGAATGTATAGCTGTTATTCTTAATTGAATTGACAACAAATCATTGTCAATATAACAGACAAAATAAAATCACATTAACCAATATTTGACAGAAGTCATTGTATATCTACACAGTTTTCTGACATACGTATATATATTTATATATATATATATAAATATATATATATGTATATGTTTTGTTTATTTCTCATCTCATGAATGAACTAAAGCACCATGAACATAAAAAAAAGAAAAACAAGACTCTTCTAAAAGAAGAGAAAAAAAAGAAAATGAAAAAAACATACTGTTTACACAAAAAAAAAAAGAAATGGCTGATGTTTTTTTTTTCTGGCATAGGGAAAAAAAGTAGGAAGACACAATAAACTATTTGCAAAGTAGTGGCAAACTACTATTGCTATCTTGTTGTATTCGATGTAGTTCTTTAACAGCTACATCAACAAGAAGTTGAAAACCGGCAAGATCACTAGTAGTATTACTAGTTGATGATGTTAATGAATCATTTGGACAAACAAAACGTGTTTGTTGTTCACTTGATATTAAATTGATAACAGCCGGATCACGTATTGGTTTTAATAAAACATGATGCCTCGTTGTATAACAAGGTTCATTAGATGATGATTGTTTATTAAGAACATTAGAATTATTTGTTAATATTAATGATGGTGATGAACTTCGTTCGACAAGAAGATTTATTTCTGCTGCTGTTGTTGTAGTTGTTGTTGTTGATGATGACGATGATGATGATGATGATGATAATATTTCATTTGATGTATTTTCTCCACTTGTCGAACAGATAGCGGATAATGATGGTGATGAACGTTTTTGATCACGTGAAAAACGTCTTGATATAGTAAATTTTTTTGGATCAGTACCTTCTTTTTTTAATAAATCAGGTAATATACGTCGACGTGCATTTATAAACCAATTACAAACTTGATTTATTGATAAATCAGCACGATGAGATAAATTAGCTTTTTCATCATCTGTTGGATAAGCATTATAACGATGTTCATAAAGCCAATTTTTAAGTATACGAACCTATTTAAAAATAAAAGAAAAAAGAAAAAGAATTGGTTTCATATAACGTAAAACAACTGTTTTTAGTTTTGTCTTACACTATCTTTTGGTAAATTAGCTCGACGTTTTTTTAATTTAGATGAATTAGTTATTGATGATGATGATGAACTATCAAGATCACAATCTGAATCTGTTTGTTCAATAGTTTGATTTCGTCGTTTTTGTTGATGATTAGAATGAATTATTAGAGATGAACGATGTGGACTAACAATAACTTCTGATGAATGATGATAGATAGATGAAGGATAGAGAAGATCTTGATGATGATTGCTATAGTTTATTGTCGATGATAATGATGGAGAAAGGAGATTTGTCATTGTTTGATAATGTGGAGAATCGTGTGAATGATCAATCATTGAATATTCTACAAAAAAAAAAAAGAAAATAAATAGATAATTTTATAATTTAACAAAATATTATAAATGATATGTCAGGTGCAATGTACGATATAAAAAAATGTCTCTTATCTTACACTATCTGAGAATGCATACTGTTTGTGTGCGTGTCGTCTTTTTTTTTCTATTTTTGCTGTTTTTTTTTTTACTTTTAAATCCCTAGCAGGGAATCAAATACAGATGGCTGCAGTCAGAAACTAAGAGCGTTTCATAATTACCATATGATTGTTTTATAATAGTATATGAAATATTTTCTTGACGCTTATTTATTTTCATTATATTAAAAACTCAGCTGATAGAAAGAATATAATGTAAAAATGAAGATAAATTGGGATGCTGTTATCAAGTTTTTGTCGAAAGACACATGTCATCTCTTACGAATATATATTCCACTGTGTATCTTTCTCTGATTGTTATAATGATAATAGGAAAGAAGGGAATACAAAAATGTACTCGAGTGTCATTAACCTATCATTTTTTTTTCTACTGCTTTATTGTTATTATTCTCACACACATACACATATACTCCTTTCTTCATATAATCGAAAAAAAAAAGGAGATAAGATATGCGACATCACCTTATTCAACAGGCAAATGATTAATTTGATGTGTACGATATTGATCGGATGAGAAAATGAATAGACGAAAATCATTGCTTTTCGTTTTGCACGCATTGGTCACATACACACATATGTATCAATACAAATTACAGAGAAGAAATCGATCAAAAGATTATATTCAATTCCAATTTTAAAATTAAAGTCTTAACATAGGCTTTCAATGTTTTTCTTCGTCTATAAATATTTCCTTTTCTGTTTCCTCTCTATTTTTCGAAAAAGAAAGAAGAAAATAAGAGAACCTATCAACACTAATTAAGCATGTGCAGTCATACAAACACCTCAACAGCTGTCTACAGATATCCATCATCATAAAACGAAGCAACTACTTGTTTTAATATCCGTTTAGAGAAAAAAAAACATAAGCTTGTCTTATATGTCTTCTTGAAGATGATCGATGGGAATAAAGAAAATGAGATAACATTGATAGAAAGAAATTCATAGTCTCAGCAGGAAACGAACTATTACTATGTTTTTCGTTACTAAAAATTAGTCAATCTGTCAATCAGTTTTTTGATTCCTACCGAGATGAAAAGAAGATCTAACATAACAAGTGGACAAGTCTTGTTTCTTTTTTTTTTCGTCTAATAACAACCTATCTTTCACAAGAAGAAAAACGAGAAAAACTTACGTTTTGTGTCTGTTTATTGTCAAATCCTGTTATCTACTACTGCATATCTCTTTTTTTTCTCTTATGAGTGCATATGCTTTTTCTCTCTCTCACTTTCTCGCTTTTGACGTTTTATTGTTCTTCATTTTTCTTTCTTTTTCTTCTTTCTTTCGTTTTTCCTTTTATACACAACTGTCTGAATTGGATTGTGACTACCTTCTTTTCATTTTTGAATTGAAAGAAAAAAAAATGGAATTTGTCACATCTCTACACCTATCTAATTGAATCAGTAAGAAGAAAGAGTTCGTTGTTTTGAAATGCTCGAAGGAAATTAGCTAGAGTAAACAGCAACACACTTCAATTTCGATCTGTCCATGCATGTGCATATGCGTATATATACGAAGCAAGGTTTCTGACATACATAAAGGCTCACTCACTTGATCAGAGTGTGAAGAAACGAAGACCGACAACAAAAGAATGTAAGTGTGTAATGGCATGTGACGAAGTAATACGAATATATTCATACACGACATCCTAGATTCAAATTTACGCATAGACATAGATAATACATGTCAAAACTGTCAAGTATTGCATATATATATATATATATATACACAATGTGATTACATGCACAACAATAGGACAAATGATACATACAAAAAAAGAAAAAAACGCAAATAAATGAATGAAAAAAATACGAAGAAAAAAAAACAAGAGTATTGTTTTTTTTCTTCTCCACTTAAAAAGAAATCAATCGTAAATTGTATCTTTTATCAACTCAAAATAAAACTAACAAACATTTTTCCGAATCATTTCTTTATCTCATTCATCATGCATATCAATTGAATGGATCACTTAGAAGATGATTCATTCATATATGTTAAATTAATTTTAATGAGCATAAATATAAAGGTTTTATAGCTATCTTCTATATATCTATCCCAAAAGACTATCTATTCTAAATGTCACCGATTGTCGTTCGTTAGACATAGGAAGAAGACTATCCATTCATTATGTCACTAAAGAAAAAAAAAGACAACAAAACTAATATTACCATCACAAGAGTAAATATACATATACCCTTAGGGGATGTTCAACTGTTTCTGTCTTTTTTTCTTTTTCTTCACAAGAAAAATAATGAAATAACAATAGAAAAAGAGCTCGAGGAATTATACCATTTAATTTCAATTATATAGAAATTTAATATATTTTTTCATACCTTTATATATATATATATATAGTTATATATATATATATATATATGATCAAATACAAATCACTCACAGTGTCTAAGATACTTTATGCATTATGTCAAGAGACTATTACTCTCTTTAAGCTAACAGTCTGTCATCATTCCCACATTGCTTATCTTCCTCCTACATAACAGAACTTCGCGTTTTCTTCTGTCTGTTTTGCGTACACATACACATCACTATAATTGATTTGGGCCAATGTTAATTCGCTTTTCATCAATAACAATTAGGAATAGTAGATGAAGAAGAAGACGAAGAAGAAACAGAGAAAATGCATTCAATCAGCTGAGTGAAAAGAAGGAACCAATATCATTGTAACTAATCGCACATCTTGACTTAAGCGAATGTCGAACAATGGCAAGCGTATTTCTTAATATTCTATTAGCAGCTGTTTCTCCGCCTCTATTACAGCATATATGTATATATATAATATACAGCATAGTTCCTTAATTTCGTTGACTAAAGTTAACCAGTTGTCACCATACGTTTGACGCATAAACGCGTGCCATACAGTTATTTTCATTCGTTGACAATTTTTTTCTCTCTTCTCTTAGGTTTTTTGCTTATGTCAACAATCTCTTATACTCTCTCTCTCTCTCTCTTTTTCTACAATTTGCTTTTTGATTATATGCCGGTAAGCCAGAGACAGACAAAGAAAAAAAAAAAGAAATTTCTGAGAATGTCAAAAAGATAAAAAGAAAATAAAGAACAGTTGACACTTTTTTTTTTTGAAAGCTTATTGGAAGAAAATAAAAGTTTATCAATTAATCATTCTGATAATATATAGTGTTATTAGATATTGATGTATTTTCTCATCTAAATACTGAAAAATACTATTCAATATGTTAATAATAACAAAAACATCAGCTATTCATTTCTTTGTTGATTATATTAATTTAATATAATCACTAAGAAAAATCAAAAGTCAACGAATATATCTTTTTTGATAAAGAAATAACTAATCAAACATATGTTTTAAATTGAAATAAAATAATAAAAAACTTTATATCAATTCTACTCACCTATTTTCACTTAATCTAATTTATTCTTTATATATTTATATACTAGTAACTTGTTATTTCTTTTTTTTCTCTCTCTCACAATGCTCATCAATATGTATCCTCACGGATGTGATCTTTTACGCGCTACTATACTGATGATTGCATCGACATCAAACAGGAGAGGGAGAAAGAAAGATAGCGGTTTATCATCGATGAAATATAGAGAAAAAGAGAGAACAATATAGATCAGTAATTCAGTGATGTATATCTTCTTTTACAGTCATTTTTGCTTCTCAATTATTTTTTCTCGCCTCCCACACACATACAGACACAATGACAATATCAACACCACTGTGCACAACCTTAACCCACCATTATCAACGCTTCTAGCAGTAAGAAGCAAATCGGAAAAACATGTATCTTTCGGGCAACGTCATCAGTTGAAATAACAGCATTCATATAAAGAACAAGAAGATGTGTCAAACAGACAAGACAACGAACTGTCAAAGACGTGGTATATGAATATAAAAGATGATTGATAATTGCACAAGTCGAAATCTCTAAGACGAGATTTGACATAAATGTGACAACATACATCGAATGTCAGATAGATAGACGGGAGCAAAAGTTTTTTTTTCGGATTCAACAACAATTATATGCCTTAGACCAAATAGCATTGTCTCATTATCGGAGCGGCTGCTGTTGCTATTCTTGCTTTGACAGCAGTCAAAATCCCACAGGGTATAGCACGCAAAAGAATTTTTTTTCTATTGCTAAGTGGTGGCCAACGTCACTATCAAAAAAAAAGGAAAGAAAGGCAATGGGGCTACTTTATACAGCTGTCATTTCTTTGTTTATATGTACAACCGTTCAAATACTTTTTCCTGCTGATGATGTCTGATCATAGAGAAATGACGTCGTCGTCGTGGTTGTTGTTGTTGTTGTTGTTACAACTTATACGTATATGTAAAAAAGTGACTGACGACAATAGGCGATGTGTCAAGATCGTCCAACAAATGTGTACGTATGTGTCGAGTTCTCAGCATGCGTAAATATCACGACCTATCTCGTACATGGTCATTAGAAGCTCCCTCCTCTTTTTTTTTCTATTTCCAATCGCTCAGATTCGCCTTATCGACACATAATCAATTCATCTGCTTATTTTAAGATCTTTTACTTACTTGAAATTTTGATTTTCTTGGTTTTAATATTTATTTATTTGTTTCAGATCGATTGAAAAAAATATATATTAAATCTTAGTAAGAAATGCGCATTTCAACATGCTAATAGTAACCACTTATCTCTTTGACATGCGCGTGTGGGTACAAAACATAGACAATAGAGCGAAAATGAAATGATGAAGTATATGCCACAAACACACGTCGACTAAAATCAAATGTATGCAACTATATAATAAGAAAAAAAGCACACAACATCGAAAGAGAATGATAGTGATGTTAGAGGTAGCGACGTGGTATAAAAGAAAAAGTAAAATGAAAGAAGACGAAGATATGGAAAGAGGGATGAGAGAGAGAGAGAGAGGGAAAGAGACAGGCGAGGAAAAGAAAGGAAAATAACGGATATTAGGGATAACATACGAATATATATGACACAAGAACGTGCACGATATATATACATATGTGTATATACAAAGTGATCGCTAGAGAGATAACTGTTCATTGACATTCGTTTGATTACAAAACGACAGATAAATTCATGTCGTCAAGGACATTTTATATAAAATTCTACAATTTTCTTTATCTATTTTAATTCAATAATAAACGAAAGAATAAATAAATGGGGTTTTTTTGAAAAATAATATTTAAAGTAATAATAAAACAAATGAATATTTTATACATACGAGAATTTATTCTATATACAATTATAAAATGTTCAAAATTTGTATAATTTTTATTTATTTACATAAATTTCAATATGAAAAATTTATAAATAGAAAAAAAGTTGAGTTTTTTTTTGTAAATATAATAATCTTTTTTATTCTAATGAAATTAAATTGAAAGTAGTTATCTTGCGTGGTGATGGTGAACGATTAGGCATTAAAATATTTATTGAATCTAGTAACATATATAGCATAAAATAAAAGTAGAAATATTTTTAATATTAGTTATATAAAACTGACCTGGAACGACAGACGATGATGAATTGTCATTTTTATATATTGGTGGAAGTCGTACTAAAATTCATTGAAAAAAAATATTCTTCGAGAAAATTAGAATCAAGTGGATACATGTTTGACGCTGTAAAATTATTACTCTAAACCTAATAGCCAAGTATAATTATTACTCAAAATAAATAATTGAAAAAAATATATTTCATATTTTATATGTGATTATGAAGTTTGGATCAATAACTTGCATTAAGAATATTACAAATATGAAGTACAGATTCAGAACGAAAATTTTTTTCTAACAAATGGTCTCTATTAACCATTAAAATTTGATTTGAAATACTCAAAAGAAATATAATTATCTCATTATCATACATACTTGGTTGTACATATAAAAAATTTTTTTCAATACAATCAGTTTTTAATTCTAATTCTTCAAGTAACCAATAGGTAGTCTAAACAAAAAAAAAACGATATATTATCTTAAATTTTGTCAATAAGAAAATATTTCTTTACTAACCATATCACCTTTGCCCTATAAAGATAAATAATTCAAATATTTATACAATTCAAGTGAAATCTCTTACTTTTATATGTATTGTTCCTCGTTTTTCAATTAGAAAACGACCAGTTTTATCAAGTAATTCTTTTGTATCTTTTGTCATATGAATTTTATTTGCTAAAATTATTTATAATTTATAAATATTAAAATAATTCACATTAGATGTACCTTCACTATTCGATTCCATTCGTGATCTAAAATAAAATCTTATTTAAATTTTATTTAATAAATAAATAAATAAAAAACTTACGCAGTATTTACCGTATCACCAAAAAGACAATAGCTATACAAAATAAATTAATATAAATTTCGATTATTTTTTCTTACCGAGGCATTTTTGAACCAACAACACCAGCACATACAGGTCCTAAAATAAATTCTAATATAAAAATTTTATAAAAATCTTATATTTACCTGAATGTAAACCAACTCGTATTCGAAGTTTTTCATTATTTGAATATGGTATAAGACAATTATTTGTTGATTGACGAATAAGTTCAAGTGCCATTGTTGCTATTTGATTTGCATGTTCATCACCATTCTTTTTTGGCACACCAGAAACAACCATATCTAAAATTTTATATATAAAATCAAATTGAAATTTTTATTTTTATAGTCTATGTAATATTACGAACATGCATCTCCAATTGTTTCAACCTTATAAACATCATATCGATCAATAATTGTATCAAATGTTGTATAAACTCGATTAAGAAATTCAACAACATCAATAGGTTTACATTGACTTGCAATAGTTGTAAATCCAACAATATCACTAGATAGAAAGATTAAGATTAAATTTTAATAATACAAAATAAATACCTAAAATAGATGGTACAACTATCATAATATTCTGCAGTTACAATTTGTCCAATTTTTAATTGTTCAGCAACACTTTTTGGTAACATACCTATAATAATAAAAAATTTTTTACTATAAATATAGAATCTACAATTTAAGAGCTTTCACTCAATTAATGTATTAAAGATCAAATCTAGTCGGAAACAATTATATCTGAGAAAAGTTGATTTATTAGAGAGGAATTATAAATTAAAAACTGTATATTCGTATAAATCCAAAAGAACAGATAGTTTATGCGAATAATGGATCATATGACAATGTATTAATATATGATAAGTTTGTATTCAGCTGAAGACAGCGATTTTTTTCCGTAATAGTACATATAATCAGCAAATTTTAGTGATCTGTTAAAAATCACCAGAACAAGATTTTTTATAATAGTAGAAAATATCCATCTCAAATAATGTTTACTATATGTGAAGTAAGTTTTGAGTTCAATCGAATTTTTTTATCTTAACACTACAAATTATATATGACAAGAAAAAAAAACAAAAGATTGAAAAATTTTTCATATTAACGTTCGGGAAAGAGAGATGCTCTAATGTTTAAATTTTTAATCTAGAAATTCGAGTTGAATTTTTTCTCTTATGCTTGCCATGCATAGAGTTCAAGATTTGTCTATAGTTCATGTCTTTTTTGCTCAAAAAGCTCAAGAATAAATTTCATCAATACTCCGATGAAAGATTATCAATGTATTTTTGCAAGCCAAACTCTTCGTCAGAAGAAGACTATCCTGCCTTACGAAATGCTGTTCAGAGACACTTTTGAAAGCCTGATATTTTTCCGAGAACTACCACTACTTGTAGTCCTGGACAGAATGTTGATCTGACTAACCTTATAATAGTCACGAGAGCTTTTTAAAGATGTCAATCGCATATTCATATGCTATTGGACGAATGAATCGAGATAAATAGTCTCTAGTGACTTGTTCAGAGTCATTCTGTGTCTGTTAGGATCAAGATTCGAACAATATAACTACTCAGCCATAGTCGTGTTATATACACGACACATGCAGAGTTCAAAATTTCTCCATAGTACATGACTCTCTTGCTCAAGAAATTTTTATGAATTATAATAAATGACCGATTGGTAGATGTTATTGCGCCTACAATAATTTACAACATTAATATTAAAAATATCTAATAAGTATCGATTGTTAGCGGAATACACGAGATTCGATTTATATTATACTCTTGTGTATACCTGTGAAGTCAGTACGTGTGAAACAGATGATATTCCGAAAATTAAAACATAGTTATAAAAATTTTTTTTCTGTAGAAAACCCTAGAATTCCATTTATTCCAATCTGTAATGTATTTACTTTTAATTGAAATATTTTTAAAGAGCGAATATAAAATCTAGCAATTCAGTATAAACTTCTTACTATATAATAGATTTTCAGATTTCTGTTTTTCTTGTTCAAGTTCATATGTTCTTAATTGTACAGCTTGTTCAAGACTTGTTTGATATAAAGACATTTTTTTAAATATTAAATCAATTGGACTCATTTGTAATGGACACATTTTTTTTAAACTTTTTTGTATATCTTTACATAATGGACGATCAAATGGATTTTCTATAATACATTGTTTAACAATTCGAGTATAAGATGATGGTAATGGACAAAAATCATCTTCAATTTCATTTTTAACATCATGTGTCATTAAAGCTATTTTTGGACGATAATCTATTTTCATAATTGTTTCAATATTATCATCCTAAAAAATTAAAAGATTTAATTATAATTTTTTATTGAATCAAAAACTAAATGAATTAGTTTTTTTTATTTTACTCCAAATGGTTCTGAACGAGTAGCAATTTCATTTAAAATAATTCCAAATGAATAAATATCAATTGGTGGTGTTAATTTTAATTCATGTATTGATATTAATTCAGGTGCATAATAAACTCTTTTATATGCTTCAACAGATTGAATATAAGAATTAGTACTTGTAGTAGTCAAACGAAAATCATCAAGACCATAATCTAAATTTCAATTAAAAAACTTTATTTAAAAATAAAAAGAATCCATACATACCAGTCAGTTTTATTGTTAATCGTTGATCAACAAGACAATTTGATGAATTTAATCGTCCATGAATAAGATGTCGACTATGAATATATGATAAACCATTAAGAATATCCATTGCAAATGAAAATCTATAATAAAAATTTTTTTTTTTCTTTCTAATTAATCTATTAATTTTATATAATATTTACCGAAATGCCCATGTTATTGGTATTTTATCATTTTGTAGAACATCACGTAAAGAACCTTTTGACATATATTCCATATAAATTATAACTTCATTTGGAAATAATGAAGCACCCATAAATTTACAAATATTATTATGATTTAATGTTCGTACAAGACGAACTTGTTCACGTACACGACGTGTTAATTGAAAATGTTTATGTTTATATTTACGAATAGCTACACAAGTATGTCGTCTGTTGATATAAAAGACAAAACAAAAAAATATATTTTTTTTTTGAATTTAATTAAATAAATCTTACAAATAACCAATAGGACAAAAAATTTGTTGAATACAACTTATATTTGAAATATTTGTTGCAATACTTAAATTAGTTTCACTTGTTTGTCGATCAATACGAATCTTTGGTAGATTATTTAATGATGTTAAACTGATTGATTGTTGTGAACGAATGGCTAGCAAAAGAAAAAATATCGATTTTATCTCTTATTTTCATATGAATAATAACATTCCATGTAAGTTAATTTCTATATTTGTTCGATAGAAAACTTTTTCTTCTTCACAAACGTATATCAACATCTAGAGAAATATGAACTTTCTCGAATATATTTTTATCTAAAATTGAGAGACGTAAACTAGCTGTTTGCTTCATCTTCGAAAAGTAGAATAACATATCTCGTCCCATTTTAAACTATGTACTATCGACTGGGATCATTTTTGGTCTTTGCATAGAAAAAGGAAGTTAAATGAGGATATATTGTACTTTGGTATGGTCTAAATTTTACAAATGATTATAACATCTTGATTTTTATTCCAAATTTTTATACAACAAGGTTTCAAAAGCGTTAACTCATTCGTTTTTCTATGATCGACAAAGATCTCATTTAATACGATAAAGATAGTCGATTTTCGATTGTATAAAACCTGTTCGATATGGAAGAAAACAGTATAATACAGACAAAAAAAAACATCGATATAATCGTGTAGGATGATATAATGTGTAAAATAGGAGTAGTGTTACAAGGAGTTATATAACGCAGTTTATCTAAAATGATGAAGGCGAATAGCACCTTTCTTTTTGCATTCAAAATATTTCATTTTTTTTTGCAAGATAAAATTAATCCAACAACGTTGCTTGATAACATAGTAATGGTTTATCTCGCAACGTCTCTCGATCAAGTTTTTAATTCATAGCCGTCTTCTTCTATAAAGTTAACAAATTCTTGATCGTTCCTGTTGATGGATGTCAGTATGACTTAGAACATTGATCGAGAGATGTTTCGAAATAAGCCTTTTCAATGTTATCAAATACGTATTTTTTACAAAATATATGATTTTTTAAATATACTAACTGAGAAGATATGCTCGTTTTCCCCACTTTGCTAATAGTCATTAACATTCATGTACGTATATGTTTCATAATCATCAGATACTCATGATTTCTTCCAGTTTTGTTTCTATTACCAGTGGAAGTAGTTACAAATTCGTCTTAGAAGATAACATTTATATGTTCGAATTCTATATAACGAAAAGATGCATACATATTCATACAGAATTGATATCTGTGCTTTGTTCTTTTTAGGAAATTGTAACTTTTATCTACATGCTCACGATAGAGTTCTTTATAAACCTATTCATATGTTCTTGCATGAGACAATGTTAATACAAAATCAATCTTACGTTGAACTTCTTTTATATCAATAATCCAACTTGAATCCCATAAAAGACGTTGTTCTCGAATTTTAAAATACTAATAATTAAATAAATAAAAGAAAAAAATTCAATAATAATTTTCATTTATTTTATTTACTAGACCAAATGTAATAAGTGATGCAAGTAAAAGAATACCAATAGTAATAATTAAACCAATATAAAAAGGTTTTAATGTACATTTACCACAATCTATTGGACAATTTGAACAATTTTCATAGGTTAAATCACAATATTTATCTCCACAAACTAAAATAAACATCATTACAAATATTTGTTTTAATATTCAAATAAATAATATACTTGTTTTAGGATTAACTTGTATATTTGTACTAACTAAAGCAATATGAATCCAATCGTTTATACCAATTTTAAAATGTGCAATAATTTCTACTATTCCAGATACAGGTATAATCACTGTACTTTCATAAACTATAAGAAAAAACAATTGTCAATTCGTTTAAATTATATCTATATCTATATAACAACTTACTACGAGCTGCAGGTCCCGCCATAACTGTACTATGATATATTTCACCACTAGGTGGAATCCTTGAATACAATAACAAATATTATCATCAAAGTTTTTCAACCAAAAAAAAACGCCAATGCTTTACCAGGGTCCACAATATGAAACTGAACGTCCAATTGGACATACATGCACATTAATATGCCATAGACAAGCGTCAAATTCAATTTTTGGATCAGTTACATCAATAGTAGTTTCATGTTTGTTACACCAATGATGCCAGGCCTGACTATTATTCATTGTTTGATTTGATAATCTAATGAAAACAAAAAATAGAAAAGAAAAAAAATGTTTTTATCAATATATAAATGAATAATACGAACGTATATAATGGTTTAGGTAATTCATAAATAGCCCAATCAAAGAATTGAGGTAATAAATCAATTGAATACGATACATTAAATGGAACATTTTGAATAACTAAAATAAAAAATCGTATATATAAAAATAAAATGAAAAATTTAAGAAATTTCAGTTTAATAAAATAACCTTGTTTTGGTGGAGATTTTATCCAATGTATATTAACTCCTGAAATATTCAAATTAATTTCTATAAAAAAAAAACTCAAACAATTACATATATACCTTTACAGTTATAACCATATTGTGCAAGTGTATCTGTTAATATTGCTGAAGCATTAGAAGGCCAACAATGAAATCGACTATTATCAAAATGATGCCATCCCAAACATGTTATAAATAAATTTACAATGAAAAACTAATAAAATAAATTTGTATTAAAAATAATTATATTCAAGTATATATTACCAGAATGAACATTTTTGTGAATGAATAGAAACATGAATGATTGGAAAATATCATACGATTGTCTCCATGTGAACATATAAGATAAGAATCTTATGACATTTATCTTTTTCCTTTTCATAGAAACAGTATAATTGTTTATTTAGCTTAGCATTATGTCGATATTTTCTGTATACAAAATTTATCCGAAGAATAAAAAAACAAATTGTCAACTTATTAATTTTTGATTAATCATTTTAATTGTAATGTTATCTAATTTAAATTTTATTGATAACTAATTGTTTACAAACAATGAGGATTGGACTGAAGGAGCAGAGTAATATGTGTATAGCATTTTCAAAATAATTGGAATATTTTTAAATTAAAGCAGTTAAAAAATCAAGAAAAAAACATACGATAAAAGTTTTTGTACTTTCGAAAAAGTACATTGTTAAATGGAATTCTTCTCGAATAAGTTACAAAGTAAAATCAATTTCGTTTTTTTATACAATCACAACTAACATAAAAGTTCCTGAAACTTTCATTTTGGTAATATGTCATAGTGTTTTCCACTTTTTAAAAAATTCATTTTTGAAAATTGGTCACGAATGTCAGCGTCTTTGCCGGTAAAAATGTTCTAAGAGTGTCATACTTCATATTTAGTGATGGTTTAGTTTTTGAAAAGAATCGACAGAGAAGTAGAAATTTTATTATTTGGTAAAGAATTTTCGCTGTAGAAAATAATGTCCACTCCATTGGCATAATGAGGATTTTTAAGATTTGAAATTTAATTCTAAGAGATTTTGATTAATCGTGTTTTCTATAAGATTATAATTCTAAGCAACAGCTACTTATCTTTGTATTTTGAAGTGTGTCTTTCTTCTTTTTATAATATATAAATGAATCGCAACTTTTTCGTAAGATTGAAATCTTACTTGTACCGTCGTTAACCTGTAACGATCACACTATGAAAAAATCATATTTTATAGAGAGATGTGCTAGGAAAGACGAAATTTTTTACAACATTGAGATGATAAGAGCAGCATTGTTTAAAAACCATACATTAGAAAATGTATATAAGGTCTCTTTTTTTGATCAATGATCATTTTTATTGTTTTTTTTGGTTATTTTATAAAAATATAAACAGACTTTCACAAGTGATAAAGAAAAGTTCACTTTCAAAAATGTTGACAGACAATATGTTATACAAAAAAAAAAAAGATAAAGTCACGCGTTTTATATAGGAAAAATTTCGATATCTATCAAATGAGCAGGAAACCAAGCACCAATTTTTTTTTAATCAAACACAAAAAAAAAAATAAATAACAAAGCAAACTACTATATAATGTTCGATCCACACTGGTAGATATAAAAATATAGACGACATTGTAACAACAGAACTCTCTAAAAAAAGTTTTATCAATAACTAATCTATTCGTTACTGAGTGAATAAAAAAAGAAAAAGACAAAAAAAATAATTTGAACTATTTAAAATTCAGATTCATTTACTGCATTAGCTTCTGCATCAACTTGATTTAATAAAACTTTTTTTGTTTGTATTGTTGTTACTTCAACTGTTGATGATGATGATGTCATGGAATTTGATGAAAAAAAAGCGACAACAAGTTCATAAGTACTCATCATAATAGCTGTATTCTAGAAATAAAAATAGAAATAATAAAAAGAAAAAGAAAAGAGAAAATTTTTTGAAGAAAATTTATTTATTTTACTGGAATTTGTCGAATAAGATGTGTTAATAATCCACGATACAATCCCATTATACTTTCTTCATAATAAACTGTTTTTAATGTTTGCATAAATGTTCGATATTTTGTACCTTCTTCTCTTAAACGTGTTCGAACAACTTCATGTGGATAACATAATGTTGTTGCACATGATTTTGAACATGCTGCAGCTGTCATATACGATACAAAATTATACATACCAGTGTCATCAAGTGAACGATTTTGACGTGTTTGAATCAATTGTAATTGAGCTTTTATTTGCTCATAAATTACAAAATGAACTATTGTTTCAGACACACCAACATAAGATGCAGAAATACCTATAATTTATTTAAAAACAAAATATTTAAATCTTATTGATTAAAAATTGTTTATATACCTTTATAAAAGCCCCAAATACCACTTTCCCGATAAACATTTCGAATGAGATCTATCGCACGAAGATTTCTATACACACAAAATAATCAAAATCAAAATATTAATTATTTTAAAAATCTCTGATAAGCATATAGTTAGAAAAGCTATTAGTGCAACCCATGCAGGATTAAAATATGAAACACGATGGAACTCTTTATATTGTCAATAAGAGGGATTCAAAAACATACGTATCGATTTTCACATTACTACATATTATTAATATGTGTCTATGACGACAGATACTGATCATAATATGCAGTAAATATGAGCAGAGAGTAAAATACAGAGTCTCTTTTTAAACCATTTCTGGTTCTCGAAGAAGATATCATTGATTAGAACGAAAATTTTACGACTGATAAAGCATCTAAAATAAGGATAAACATGTTCGAGGGGAAAAAAATTTATCAAAATTTTTTGCTGATATTTTTAGAAAGAGTCAAAGCAGAATTTTGGCTTTCTAAAGAATAGTGTTAAACACTTTTGTAAAAATTTTCACATAATCGAACAAAGTTAGCTGGCCAACCTGAAAAATCTCATATTTTCGGTTATGCTACATTCAACAAAACTTCATCATAATTGCTATGGAAAAAAATAATTTTCTTGAGTTTAACAAATCCGTAACAGTCAAATATTTAAAACTGAATGATGGTTTTAATTACACATGACACTTGGTGTTATCGTCCTGTAGGTTCAACTGGAAACTCCATATTAGATCCAAAGAGAAAAAGCTATCTTTAAGTCCAATCGTGTTTCTTAATCATAATCAATAATATATATTTAACTATTCAATATAAAAATTTTTCTATAGTAAAACATGCTTGTAAATTTGTATCTATGAAGGAACGATGCAGTAAAAGAGGCTGTATAAAATACCTATTGATTGATCTTTCCTAACTCATGTAATAAGAAAGTTTTAAGCTTAGAAATGTATCTTACAAAAAATAAAAATTAATCATGAGTGCAGACAATATGATCGTCCTTTCAGTACAAGCTTTATAACTTCATCAGAAAAAAAGGTTTTTCTATTAGATTTGTTTTCTTTTGATCATATTTTCCGTTTCTTGTTGAGGATATTATCGAAAACGAGATTGTTCAAATTTACCTCTCGAACATATCATCTTCTATAAAAAAAAAAGAAATCTTTTACAGATCACAAGAAAGAATACCAAACTTGACTGAGTTTTATATTTACTATACTGTTTTGTGGAAATAACAGGAAAAGAAAAACTTCAAGTCAAAAAAGACATCAAACTTTCAAAGTTTTTATTTTTTTTTCACCTCGTAGAGTATTTTATAGTACTTCTTTTTTTAAAAAAAGTTTGTTCTAGGAAGTCTAGGAAACAGAAATTATAATAAAACTACCGAGATCGAGTTCACGATTGATTTTATTTTTGGTGAGACACATTTCTAAGGTTATAACTTTCTTATTATATGGGTCAGGAGAGATCAATTTACAATTATACGATTTTCTATAGAAAAATGTATTATATAAATCGAGTTCGAATTTTTAACCCACCGTTTATTTTAACTAATATTGAAATATTTTGTAATACGATTAAAAGGAATTTTATTATTACCCTTGATTAATTTGAAGTCGAGTTTTGATAAACCATAATGGATTAGTACATGTAGACATAGCAACACCTTGAATATATAAACTGGTAGTTCGTCTGATGATAAGATCTTATTTGAAGAACTACCTGCAACAGCTGCTGATGTAATATGTACCAAAGGTGTTTCTCGTCCCATTTGTTTAACTAAAAATGATTTCATATTTGCATAAGCAAAAAAATAAATGGCTCTAAAATATAAATTTTGCAAATAAAATTAAAGAAAGAAAAAAATCTATTTTAATCATACCGTGATGGTGCTACACCAATTAGATTTGGTACAAGACCTTTAAAAAGGCCTTGAAAACCTTCATGTTCAACAATATATCTAAATTTTTAAGTTTTGAAAAAACAAAAATTCTAAATAAAAAATCGTATTGAATACCGAAGAGAACTAATAATACTTGGTCGTTTAAATCGTGATGAAGAATAATTTATTGTAGTATTACTTGTTGATGATTTTAAATTAAGATGACTTATTTGTTGTATAAATGCATTTTGTGACGATTGATATCTGGTTTTGATTACTTCTAATGGACATGTTAATACAGCACCAAATGTACCAGCAATACTATTATAAATAAAAATTATAATGAATAAATACTTTTATCTTTATTTTTTATGAACCCTCCAGCAAGTAAATGAACATAGGAAGACCGATTTATACTTGTTTGTTTTTGTTGTTCTTCATTGGTTTTAGTGATAGAAGTAGACATGAAGGATCATAGATAATATTTATATAAATTATTAAATAAGTCTAAACATATCTAAAACATATTTTAAACAAAAAAATGATATTAATCGAAAATAAGATTCGATTAAATTTTTTATTTTTATTTTTGTTTTTTTTACATCAGAAAACAAACAAATATAATATCTAAATTTACTAGGTATATAAAAAAAAGTTTTCAAAAAAGAAATTGTTGTTTTTTTTTTACTATATTTGTTATAACAATTGAAAATATATAAAGAAATCCAAGTAAAAAACTCAATATAACTGTTCGATTTGGTAAATTTATTAATTGATCATGTTTAAATTCTTCGCATAAATCATATGCATAAACAATAGTTAATAATGGTAAAAAAAAATACCAAGAAATATTTATCATTATATAACTTATGATTATATAAGGTGAATAAATAAGTAGACAATAAAAATAATAAGAATATCGTTTACCTAGTAGAATTGATAATGTTAATATACCAACGGATTTATCATGTTCCATATCACGTGTATTGTTACTATGTAGAATAGCTTCAGTATTCAATGTTAATGGTAAAGCATAAAGTACAGGATAAATACTATAATGACCAGCTTGTGCCATATATGAATACACAACAGTAATAGGACCGAATGTTAATAAAATAAGCACATCACCAAGAGCAATATATTTAAAACCTAAATAAAAACAAAACAAAAAGATTTTCTCTTATTTACCATCTTATTATTTAAAATAAACATAGTAAATAATCATTGTAATGATGTTGTTAGTCTCAAGTAGTGAACTGCATTAGACTCCAAACTCCAATTTCAACTCCAACTCCATGGAGTCGGAGTTGGAGTTGGAGTCGCAAAATAAAAATTTTTTGGAGTTGGAGTTGGAGCTGGAATGATAAATATACAGTTTTTCGTGTCAATATGGAAATCCTATCAGTAAAATAATTATGTATACTTTATTGCGTAGGTAGTGTTATTTTCACCACATAGTAAAAGAAAAAGACAATTCTAAGCTAAACAAGTTCGATTCGTGCACTAGTTTATCTTTTAATCATGTATTCTGTGCTTCAGATTGGTCAAGATGGCGCTAAACTCATAAAAAAAAAGAACTGGAGTTTTTTGGAGTTAGAACTGGAGTTCCAAAAATTTTTTTCGTGGAGTTGGAGTTGGAATTGGAGTTTCAAAATAAAACGTTTTTGGAGTTGGAGTTGGAATCAAAAATGTCCACGACGTAGTTCACTAGTCTCAAGTGATTCACAGAAAAGAAAAAAAGATAAATGTTCTTAAAAGACATCTAAGTGTTGTTCTATTGGTTGCAAGAATGTCATCTTTAAATGTGTAATTAAACGATGGAGGTATATATATATATATAGTGGTGAAAATATCTTATATATTTTCTAAGGTTTAATCAAAACAAAATTGTCATCTGTTAAATAATGCTTATCAATAACGATATAGTTTATCAAATATCGGTTATATATATTCCCCATGTCGTCCAAATCTTGGCGATTTTGACGACATGGGTCATTTTAATGTTGATCTATTTTTCGTGTCAACTATTGCATATTAATCTTCACTCAAATGATTAGAAATTCAATAAAATAATAATAACCTTGAATGAATAGATTATTCTTATAAATCGTTGTATTGTATTAAATGAAAAATTCAAGTTTTGTTTCATCTAACAAAATCTTTTAGAAATCTGTTAAATCTTTCATTGAATTTAAATATAAATTTCTCTAAAAACAAATTCAAATTATACATATAATGAAAGCTTAGGTTTTCCTAATTTCATTTTCGATAGAATTAATGTTTATAAAAAAATTAAAAAAAATTAATAATTACCAATGCCTCCTGTATAAAGAAATGAAAGTGGTAAAGCACCAAAAAATATTATCGCCAGATACGGTTCTTTTGCTGGTGAAAAATGTGTTAAAAGAAGAAAAGCAAATGTTCCAATTCCGTATAATATTAAACCAAGTCGTACAACATCATTTGGTTGAAGTAGACCTTCAATTAATGTTCGATCATCAATACTATCAGAATCATTTGATTTTTCTTCATTATTATTAGTTGTTGGAGTATCAACACCATGCATATAATCATAATAACTTGAAAAAAAAATATTTTTCTGTGTTTTTTTTCTATTAAATTGAATAATCAATTTTTTACATACGTATTAAATAAATTAGCAGCAGCATGAACACATAGTGTTGATATACAAGTAAGAAAAAGTACAATAACTGATACAGCACGCAAAGATGGATAAGCAAGAGCACTTCCCAGTAAAACAGGCATCATACTGGCACTCAATGACCATGGTCTGATGGCTCGTAAATAAGTTTCAAAACTGCCCATATTTGCTTAAACTAGAAAAACAAGTAAAATATTATATATTGTCCTTGTCTTTCATCATCTAGTAAGGACGTTAAAATTATGAATGGATAAATAAGATCAAATGAACTGCCTCCTTTACTCTATTTGATAAGATTAACAACGAATCGTTTTGATGATGAATCATAGATAAAGAAAAATATTTTTAACTAATGCGTTTCTTGTTATAATTAATAAAAATAAAAAAGAAATTTTAATTATCTTTCGTCTTATGTGTGATCACATCTCGATATTCTGTCTATCTAAAATTCGTTAGTATATGGTTAAAAAAAAAACTAAAATATAGTGTATGTTTTTAGTCATTTTAATTAATTCCAAATATCCGATGTTGTATCACCACCTGGATAACGCATTTCATGCGCACGTGCCGGACCATTAGGTTCATTTTTAAATGAAATATGAAAGTTTTGATCAAGTTTCATTCCTCCATTTTCACTATCACAATCAATTTTAGCTAAATAAGATCCACTTTTTTTAATATCTGGATAAAATTGATCGTCCCATGATGAATAAAGAGAATTTGTTACATATAAACGTTTACCATCAAGTGATAATTGAATCATTTGTGGTCCACCATTCAGTGGACGATTATCTTCATAATCATTTTTAGTTTGATTTAATCCACCAATCCAAACTTGTCCAGTTAATTTTGGTCTTGATGGATCAGTTATATCATATTGACGAACATCACCATGAAACCAATTACAAAAATAAACTAAATAAAAAGAAAATATTAATTTACATTTAATAAAAATTTAAAAATATATACTAAATTTATCATTAAGTGAAATAAGAATATCCGAAATAATAGCAGGTATTGGTTGTTCATCCTTGCCAATTAATGATTCAACTTGAATAACTTTTTCAACTTGCCATTCATTTGATTTATCCAGAAAAAATCGAAATATTGAACTACCTAATGCACATCCAACATAACCATAAGAAGTTGTTGGATTATGACAAAAACGTAATTCTAGTGGAATTAATCCATCTTTACCAAGATCAATTGTTTTTAAATATTGACGTTTTGACCAATCCCAAAAATGTAATGAATGACCATATTTATCTAAAGCCACATCATTTGGATCAAAGCCTAAATATTACAAATATATATATATGTATATATATGATTAAAAAAATCAAAACTTTTACCTTTATCATAAACACTTGGAGCTGCCCATTCACTACTAATCATTATATTATATCTTGGTTTATACCAAAAATCATAATAAATTTGAACAGGTGATGGAATCTTTCCATTATCCCATCGACCAATAACTTCAAAATTTTCATTGAATAAAGCAAAACCACCTGGTAACTCACCTTTAGCATTTCCCAAACATGAAATCATTATTTCTCCACTACCTTAACATGAAAAAAAAGAAATAGTTTTTTTCCATAAACACAACTTCATCGTCAAACTTTTCATTTACCTAAACAATGAACTGTATGTGGAGCACTTAAATCTAATTTTTTTAATTCATCACTTTCTATTTCTTTAAATAAACTAGGTTTAGTTTCATTAGCCGTATCAATAATATAGATTCTAGATGATTTAAAACCACCTAATACAAGAAATCGCCGTTGTTTAGTACTATCACCATGACATGAAGAACAAGCGTTCCATCCAAAATGATGAAGTTCATTATTTAAATTTGGAAGATACAATCGATTAATAACTTGTTGATAATTAGGAGAATTTGGATCAACATCAATTGTTGCTAAATAATCAGGCTTATTTTCTTCACATGGAACCATAACAAGATATAAAATTTTTTCACGTGGACCATTTTGCATAGCCTCAAGTGGACTAGCATAACCTGGTCCTTTTTTACAGCATGGTGATGATGACATTGCGAAATCTAGAGAAATAAATAAAATGTATCGGATAGTAACTTTTATATATGTAGAAAAAAAAATAACGTGCATCATTCTACCTATCTTCACAAGCAAACTGATGTATTTAATCTATATACTCGTTTCTTTCATTCTATTCATTCTTTTTACTACATATACGTCAGATCTCCCCATAACATGGGATAGATGTCGAGTCGCATAGAATCTTCTTCTTATTTTTCTCACCAAAAAATGGACACTTTTTTCTAATAGAACATGGACTCAAAATACTCTAAGAGTATGATAGGTAGGTTTGTGGATTTATTGTATTCTTATTGGTGGACTTCTCTTCAATGGAATATTTTCGTTTCTTATATTCTTGGTGTGTTTTTTCATGTAAAAACTTTTAATATTTTTACTGAAGTTTAGACAATAAAAATCAAAATTCATTTTGTTTAGTTCCATATACTTAAAGCTCGTTTAAATTTCTCAATACTTCTCACTAGACTTGTTGATTAAATGGGATAAAATACTATGATCATAAGAAATCTTTATCATTTCTACACCATATTAATGATTAACATAATTCTTTAGCACTTTTGATCTCAAGAAAAGCTTTCGGTAGATAGAAAATCCCGACAAATAAAAGAATTTACAATGAATCCTAGGAATCTAAGAGAACGAACTAAACTTATCAGACGCTATGAATTTCATAGATGAAAAATACACTAGAAAGGAAATGTTAACACTTGTTAATACATAATGACATAAAACGGAGACCACTCAAGCAAAAAAAAGCAAATCTTGATTTATAACAGTGTTCGACATGGGTATTTACAAAATTAAGATAATAACGAAAGCTTTTAAAGATTGAGAAGAACAATAGGTCACTCAGATTGTATCTGAAACAGATAATAATCAAGTGGTAATGTAATTCAGACATAATCAAATACCTCAGCTTTCCTGTCGGACTTTTGAATCTCAACAAATAAAATTATTCTAGGTAAATTTCTGAACAAACCATTTTATCAAACAGAATCTGAGTAGCTAAACTATTCTACTGTCAAAATCCTTGTTATACCACTATAATTATCTACGAAATAACGCATCTAGCGCAGAAGACAACACGAAAATAAAATATATCGTATATATTGTATTTCACGATATAATGTGCGAGTACATAAATACCGCATATTTTATTTTAGTGTGTGACCTAATACAAGTATATATAAATATATACATTTATTTCTTTGAACGAGTTAAAATGTACATTAGACGAGAAAAAAATTGTAAGTCAATTTGTTAAAAAAGATGCATTCGTAAACGAATACAAAGTGGATGATGTTACCTCGTAAATATGATTATATAGGTCAAAGGATAAAAAAAAAGAAATAATATATGTACCATACATTCAATGCGTGCTTGAAAGAAAAACAAAAACATGTGCTTTTATAACAAAATTTTATGATATCAATATAAAATAGACGATAAAATTATATTTCCGAATAAAATTGGATTTAAAGTGTCATACTGTTAGTTCTAATTTTTATATTCAATTCAATTCTATTATTTTAAATAAAGATATAATCGAAATATTAATTCGAGTATTCTCAAGTATTATTGTAAAGTCAAGCACAATTCAAAAAAATAAATAAATATATTAGTAGCTCTTTTTATGATCGAATAGGAAAAAGCTTGATCAACAGTAATTGTTAATGTGCATTTTAACATATTGAGAGAATTATCACTATTATTTGTCAAAGATAAATTTTTTGTTATTTTTTTTTGTTTATACGCTCAAGATCAATAAAAATATCTTTGTCTTGATTTTATTTTAGTTTTCAATAGATAATCGATATCTATGATTGAATTTATTCATAAAACAGACTATTGTATGGCGTTTATTTCTGAATAAAAATATAGTAATTATATTGAAGAGAGATAAATAAATAATGAAAGAAGAAATAAGATAGTAATGAAATTGATTACATAATGAATTGATTTACAAGTAAATTGGAGATAAATGTCGAAACAGAAATTGAAGAATTTGTCATAATTGACATTTAGTATAATTTACTATCAATGATGTTTATAGTTTGGATTAGCTTCTATTACTATCTAGTAGCGTATATATTGAACATGATATTATGAAATAACAATCTTTCAATCGTAATATTTATCATTTATTAAGATTGAAGAGTGGAAAAAACAAATTGAATACAGGTAGACAAAATGATAACACGTCATTTTGATTCTCTGATTTTATATTACAAGGTTTTAATACAAAAACTTTCGTATTAAGTGATACGTTATATTTTTATGTTTCATATTAAAATCTTTTACATTAAGTTTTTATCTTTTTCGAAACATTTAGAAGATTTATATCAATAAATAAAACATTAATATATGTACTAATATTATTCAATCGAATAGAGGAATATTAAATCAGTCACACTTGAATAACGTCTTTTATTCATCTTCAATGATTGATTTTTCACAGATGTTAGGTATGCCGGAAAAAAAAAGAGAGATAGAATATATTACAATGCGTGAATGATTCGCATAAATGAACAGACGAACTCCATAGAGAAAAAGAAAAAGAGAAGAATTGCAATTAGATCTATGTGTACGCTCGATAGATTCAGAACAAGAGAAAATGTATTTTCTTTTTCTTTGTAGCAGGAAAGATAAATCATCAAACTCAATGTTACATTGATGGTCATCAACATATGAGAAGAACAAGGCAAATAGCATCACATCATAATAGATATCTCATTTAGATAAACATACATATAAAGATCAAACAATAACTACATTTCGACAAAAGATGCTGTTTGTTTTGCTATTAAGCATTGCTCAAATTGTATATACAGGTACAAAAGTTATTTTATGAATTTGATTAGATATGTGACAAATATAATTATATAGATACTATTGAAACAACTTCACCTGTTTCGATTATTTTTGATGGTTTTATATTAGAATCAGTAAGATTTTATAAACAAATTTTTTTAATAAATTTATTATTATAAAACTAGTGGAATCAACAATCTATTTGGAATAAAACTCGAACAACAATTGTTTATCATTTAAATGAATTTTGTAAGCATGATATACATTGTGATGCAGAGTAAGATAAAAATTTTTGATTTCTATTAGTTTTTTTTCTATTTCAAATAAAAAATAGATATGGTGTTGCTAATCTTCATTTACTTGATGTTATTCAATGTGGATTATCATCAATTTGTTTAAATGTTACTGTAGATAAGCCTATATTAAATAATACTGCCAATGTATCATCATATAATTATACAGCACTTCTGACAAGTTTTCATCTAGTTTTTCCTTTAGATTATAAGATGATCTAATAATTTATTTTATATTTAGGTGCACTCTTTCAAGCAAAAATTGATATTGAACGTGTACATGATAATCAATTATTTAATACAATATTATATTCATCGACTAAGTCTCATGAAAATTTAATAGTTAATCGAACTACTCGAATATTATTTGTTCTATTGGGAATATCGATAGTTGCTATTGTATTTGCATTAACTCTATTCTTTTTTCAGAAAATGTATGTATACATATATATATAATGAAATAGATTTATTTCATTTTCTTATTTATTTTAGTCGACAATATCATTATTCACAATTATTTAAAACTACACGACCATGTCAACCAATACATGATGAATTATTGGATAATTCACCATCAACAACTGTTTTACATTCATAAAAATTTTGTATTATAGAAATTCTTTGTTTTTTAATGAACCAAAAATTTTCTGAAAAAATCTTTTATCTACAGTGCAACAAAAAAAAATAATTTCGGTTTATAGCAAAATATTTGTTTATTCTTATATTTCAATAATCTAAAATGATTGATAAGCTAATTATTATTATATAGCATATGCTTGTGATGTAACTCACAACGCAAAATATTTTCATGATCAGGTATTATCAAAGGAAATATACATATCATAAATTTTTAAAATTAATCTGATATAACTACATTGATGTTATTTAAATTACATCTTATACTAACATCGAGCAAAGTAAACAATCATAAATAATAAACTATTCATTAGGGATAAGAAAAAAAATATTAAATATGATAATATATCAGTATAATATCAATATAGATGCACGAGAAATTTTTTTTTATAAATACAGATGAAATGATAGAGAAGCTATTGATTGACTTATTAGCGTGTAGTTGAACGACATTGACAAGAAGCTTTGTTTTCATATGAACTATCTTTTTTTAAAATATTAATTTCTGTATTCAAACAAATGAAAGTATTTACATGGATTATCTGAATTATTCACCATTGTTCGATTATATAATTATTTATGATAAAAATATATATAGAGAATAAGACAAAACTAGATTTGTAAGATGTCATGTTTGATAGAAAAAAATATCGTGAGAAAAAAAGGAAAAAGAAGATAAGACAAAAGAAATAAAAGATACAAGATAACATGAAAAAAGTGTCTGAAAAGAAACAAATAAACAAAATATGACAGATTTCACATAGATAAAAATTCAAGCTACTTAGACAATAGTTGATTGATGTATGGCGTATATCTGTTTCATCCGAAAGAAATGACGAAGATGATTATTTTTTATTCTTATAAAATAAATCCTATAAAAGGCTAACATTGTAAAAAAAAGAAGTAAACGACTTAAATTTAATTTTTTAATTCGTTTTAATCTTTTCTTTATGCATTGTTTTACATCATCTTTTATAATAATACTTTATTTATTTTTTGAAGGTTGATCGTCTTCATCAAAATGATCTAGATATATAACAACACATGTACGATTTAAAAAAAAAGAATGATTACTACCAAAACTATATTGAAATATCGCTCGAGTATCATCTCTACATTTGTGTTTTGTCACTTGATTATAATGTTCTATAATCGGATGACGAGAAACAATAGCATTACGAAAACATAGTCCATTACGTAGTCCAATAACTGAATAATTTAATGACAACTGTGCAGACAAAAATACTTTTTCAGGGTGAGGATGATTTTATAATATAAAGTTATACATAGCCATCCATCAAAACTGCTTCGATTTATACAATAACTATTAGAAATAACGGAAGTGATATACGAGCAATAAATACGTAGAATAAAAATTTTACTTCATAACAGAATTAAGTAATATTAGAAAATAAAAACTTTATGTTAGATTAAAAAATTGTTGAAGAATATTTGTATTTATTTTTAAATTATTTGTCCATTGGTCATTTTGTAAAATATTTTTTGTTACATAAGCACTCACTGTTAATGTTCCTAATATTGGACAATTTTCATCTGTATTTATTAATAATGATGATGATTTTAAATAAGGTGAATCAGTTTCAAATACAAATCTTCGTTGATTTTCATTATTTTCTAATTTATATAATTCTTTAATTAATTTTTGTAAATTTTTTTCACTAGAATGACAACATATTCCACCAATACTTAATAAACTTGATGGAAAATAATTAAGAAATTCACAATAAATTTTTGTACCTTTTGAATGACAACAATGCCACTGAATTTTCATTGATGAATCTAATGAAGATTTTTTAAGTATATCAAATAATTGTTCATCTAATTGACGACAATGAATAATAAGTGGTAAATGAAATTCATTAGCTAATTTTATTTGTAATAGAAATATTTCAATTTGTAATGATAATTGTTCATTATTAAGGAAATCAAGACCACATTCACCAATTGCTACCATTGGACGTGTTTGTATAAGATGACGAAGATTAAGTAAATCATTATATGGATCATCACCTAAATAACGTGGATGAATACCATATGCTTCATATAATCGAATCTTTTAAGTTAAAAATGAAAATAGAAATTTTAATTGAAAATATTAACAGAAAGTTCTTTCGAAATTAATTCAATACCCTGAGAAGATGTTAAGATTTTCAAATCAATCAAGTTTTCTTGCAAACTTCTTATCGTGATCAGAAAGCATTCGTTTTTGCTGAAACTTTTAACATTTGCTAAGAACAATGATGCCAACGTATAGGTCAAATTTCAGATTAAAATTACATCATTCAGTTTCTATTACAAATATCTTGCTATAGACCGGAAATTCGATAAAACGATCATATCTTTAGAGGGAAGACATATAGGTCGTTACTCTTTTGCACCTTTTCTAGTCTATTGAACAACTTCGAAAGCTTTTAATTAATTAAGATATTTCTCTCGTTAGTTTAGAATGTTAATATTTAATATTTTACATACAATAATTCGAAGTAAATTTAATTTCCAGACATAACATACTTGAGATTTTAGAGAGTCAGGTACGATTGAAAATGTATTATCCCACATAGAAGATTTGTGTACATTTGTAATACCAATAAATTGCTTAACATTTGGCAAAGATTCAATTGCACATGACCAATTTTCTTTTAGTAATCGATCATGAAAATGACCATCAGTTAGTTGAATAGGTTCTAGAAGATGTAATTGATCACAATTAATATTTTCACATTTTTCATTAATTAAACTATCATCACATACACCTTTGATAATGGATGAAGATGTTAATCTTTTCAATAAAACAAAAAAAACAATGGTAAATAGATGCTCAACTTTGTTCTTAAATTGTATCAAAACAGAAGTTTAATGCATATATTACTTGTTTTCATCTGATGTTTCTGGTGTTAACGCTGTTGCACCACTCTCATACGTCAATTGATGAGATTGTTTTCCCTTTTTACTCATCTAAAATTATATAATTTATTAACAGCTTAAGCATTTTATAAAATGAATAAAAAATAGCCATGAACTTTCAATCTATCTATATAAACTATCTTGCAATATAATATGACAGTATTACACAAGGATATTTTTGTTCGTTGTGGCTCATTAATGTATGAGGGAATTTATATAAGAAATTATTGAAGAAAAATAAAGCTGTTGCTCAAATTACTGAACTTATGCTCTGTTTTTAACTTCCTTGGTAATTTTCAAAATATTTCTGCTTTCAATTTTGAAAGCCTTACTCAATAAAATCTTAATCAAATTATCAGCTAAAAGAGTGTGTTCGGTATTAAATTGCTATTATAATTTATAAATTTTATTCTTCATCATATTCTATTGCTTTAAAAATGGTTTATCACTCAGTTGATCTTTGTTCCATACTCAATCTAAAAAATCTTTCTTCCAGAGTTGCGCAGCCATTTTACTGAATTTTCTCTCATACAAGATATTGATCAAAACAAACTGAATGACAAAATTTTGACTTGAGGCTTTTTTTCTGTCCATAGTCTTCAATATAATTAGAATATTTCAAATGTGACGAGACCTATACTTTCACTTTACGCATTTTTAATGCTTGAACACCATCAATAATTATTACAGATTGAGAAATATATCTTATTTAAATTTTTTTTTGTGAATTACCTCAACATCTAAAATTAAAATATGCTTCTATCTTTATATTGTTCTTTTCTTATAATCAAGACTTCTTTTTATTAATAAAATATTATTATTAATGATAAAATAAAAATAAATAGTTACAATTTAATTTATATTGCATGAATTATACGGACACACCAAATAATAAATAAAAAATAATGAAATATTTGTTCATTCTGTAAAAAGAAAAATTTAATAAAAAAAAAAGATTTAAAAAAATTAAAAAAAAACAAACAAATTGTTCATTGAATCAATCAGTTTTTTTTGTCTTTAACAATGAATGTATATATGTATCATTAATTATCTTTTTTATCATCTCTAACTGTTTCAATTGTTTGAAATGCATCAATCATTCGTTGTCGAGTCATATCAGTTAATTGTTGAAGATCTTTTTCAATAGTCATACCTTTTGTCTCGATTGGTTCAAGACATTTAATTGTCACACAACCTCGATGCCAATAATATATCTTACTGTTTTTATTTGAACTATAAATTGGTTTATAAGATGAAAAAACAACGGGTACAATAGGAACTTGTGCTTCAATAGCCAAACGAAAAGCACCAAGCTTAAATGGAAGCAATGTATCACCCATACTTCGTGTCCCTATTTTAAGAAAAGATATTAGAATTTATTTTGACATCTTTTTGATATTTACCTTCAGGAAAGATCCATAATCTTAATGCTTCATTCTGTACTTTTCTAGTCAAATTACGCATAGTTTCACTTGATTTTTCACGATTTTTTCTATCAACAAATTCAACACCAGATAACCATGCTGTCATACCACATGGAAAAGCATAAAGTAACTCTTTTTTTGCTAAAACAGTACAATGTCGGATATGATCTAGCCAAAGTCTTACTATACCAATGACATCTATTGATGACTGATGATTGGCAACAATAACACAAGAACCTTCTTTATCTAATACTTTTGTATTTTCAAGACGATACTTTATACCAAATAAACTTAATGAAGGATAAATTATCCTTGCAAATAATCTTATATTTGCTACGTTACGTGGTCGAAAAAGGCATATAGGCATCATTATTATTGAACACAATATGAGAAGACCTATATAGAATGTATATTTAATTTTAAATATTTGCTTCTCACTAAGAACATATTGTGTAAGTAAGTAAACTATTAAAATAATAGTAATTAGACCGATTATACAAAGATTAAAAATCGTCATAATTTATTTATTATCTAAAAAGAAGAAAATCTCTTTTTTTATGCTAGACTATATAACAAAGATGTAATCGAAAATATTGATCAGATAATATAATATTTAACTCTTTGACGTGTGACTTTTAAATGGAAAAAACTGAAAAAGGGTACGGGAGAACAGAAAGAAAAAAAAACTAGCTGCATATGTGATCCACTGCCCGTCAAAGGGTTGAAGAAAAAATAACTCATTTATGTCGTATTCATGTATAAATGAAACGTTTTTTTTTCCGTACTATTATTATTATTATCATATTGATATTTTTTGAAAATAGAAAAAAATGATAATCATATGCAAGAAAACAAAATCAACACATTAACATATCTAATTCATTATCGATAATTAAACAACTTAATGGCAAAAAAGAAACAAGAAAAGTTATAGAAAAATATCAAATATATATCTTTATGATTAACAAAAAAATATAGAAAATTAATTTTCTTTACAATAATATCAAAGATATTTACTAGATAATTCTTAAATAAATCAAATATTTACAGAGATAAAGAAAAAAATAGGACTAGATATAATATTGAGAGAGAAAAACAAATGAATGTATACAAATATTTTTACTATTTCATAATTCAGTAGAGAAAATTACAATTATTTTTGTTATTATAATGAATATATTATGGCTAATAATAAAGAATATTATGTTTTTGATTTTTATTTAAAGTATACTGGAATAATAACGAAACATATTTGAACCGGCCAATTTAACTTGTTGTTTCATTGTATATGAAGTACAATATGTAGGTGATGTAATTGATTGATTAAAATTTGTTGAATAATTTGGTATATTAACTAATAATATTCGTGAATTATCATTTGATTTTGATATATTTTGTTGTTGTGATGGTACAATAATTGATTGTGTTGGAGAAAGAAAAATATTTTGAGATTGAAGATGACTATTATTTATATCATTAACATATGTTGGAAATATTTGAAGATCTGATGAATTTGTTAATAAATAATTATCAAGTAATTTTTTATTTAATAATATATTTTTTTCACGTTCTTGTTTTAAATTATATCTAAATAATAAATTAAATTACATACGTTTTTCTTTTGTTTAATTAAAATAATAAGACATACCGAAGAGATTCACGACTTGTTGGAATTGATGGATTAACAATAGGATCAAGTAATAACTAAAAAATAAATGTATTTTTTTTTCAATAAAAGAATTCAATATGATGAAAAATTCATTTATATTTTTACTCTTTCTACAGTCTCACAATAATAAAAATATGTATTTTTAATGACAAAATAATTTAGGATAGATGACTCCTGTTGAATAAAATATTACTCTAGTAAATTCTTATTATACATAGGAGTTAGTAAACTTACTTCAAAAGCTGATGGTCGTTGATTAGGATCAACATTACACATACGTTCAAGTAAAATATCATTAAATTCTTTAGTACATTGTGTAATTGAATGTAAATATTGAGAAATATTTAATCTAAGTTGTTGCCATTCATTACCTTGTTTTGGCATATGATAATTTGTTGCACAAACATATAATGTTAATCCTAATGAAAAAATATCACATTTATCTAATTTTAATTTATTTGAATTAGATTTTTGTAAAATTTCTAATGCTAAATATCGACTATCACCATCTTCATCAATAGAACATAAACTTATTTGACTAATATGACCTAAATCTGTTAATTTATAAATAATATTATTATCTGAATATTGACATAACATTATATTTGAAGGTTTAATATCTAAATGTGCTAAATCTTTTCCATGCATATATGTTAATACATCACTTATTTGATGAAGAATATTTTTTAAATCTTGTTCATTAAAAAAATTTTTTTTTTGTCGATTTTTTTCAATAATATCTTCTAATGAACCACCATTACAATATTCTAATTGAATAAAAAATCTTCCATCAGATTCAATCCATGCCGAATAATAACGAACTAAATTTTCATGAGATGTTAATATAGCATATGCACATATTTCACGCCATGCTAATTGTTCATAAGATGTACCAATAATAGATTGTTTAGAAGTTTTTATAGCATAATATAATCCATCAAGACGATTAGTACATAAATAAACATGTGAAAATTCTCCATAACCAAGAAATGATTCATGATGAAATTCATGTTCAAATCTTTGAATAAATAATTTTTGTAATGATGTTGATAATAATGATTTATTTTTAGTGACAAAACGAGTAGGATAACGATGTTTTAATGGAATATTTTGTGGACTAAATGGATTGATATTAACAAGATTTGAAAGAGTAGAAGATGGAATATTAATAGATTCATCATAATGACGACTACGACGTTGAATTTTTGGTGATTGAAATGTATTTTCTTGTACATAATTAAGATTTTTACGTCGTGTATATGGTGATTGATTTGGTGTTTGAAGTGATATTTGTTCAGATTTATCATTACTTCGTTTACGTTTTTTATTTGTATTATTTGAAATTTTTGATGGTGTTAATTCAATATTTATTGAATCATTAAATGATAAATCATCTTGACTATTTATTGAATCATCAAAATTTATAGATGATAGTGATAATAATTGATTATTTTTTGTCAAAATTAATTTAGGTGAAAATGAAAGATGAGTAAGTTGATTAAATTGAGATGATAAATAACTATTACTGTCATTCGATTGTTGACTGCCTACATCAGATTCATCCGAATCGAAGATAAGTGGTGGAATTGGACTTGAATATAATGGCATTTTTACACAATCTAAAATGTATATGAATAGAATGAAATATTATGATGATGAAAATGAATATGCATGAACTATGTGATGACGGTCGACTGATTGATTGATCGTCCGGGTCAAACTATGTTAAAACAAAGCGATGGTATTCGAGTAACCAATGAAATCAATCATGTCAAGAAGCGCCCTCTACTATTAAATCAATGAAAGAAAGTCGTTATCTCTCTTCGTATTTGATCCTTGAAAAAACTCTGTCAACTACGCATATTTGTATTCAAGTACAAAGATATTTATGAAAGATTAAACTAAGAAATAAATAATGGTAGAATATGATGTTAAAATGGTAGATGCGTAGTTTTATCCTGTGATAAGTAAAGGATAATATTATGAATTGTATTTTGTACAGAAAAATTTTGATTCTACTGTCGAAGTTCACTGATATTTACTTATATTTTATCTATGCATGAGTAACATTTTCCTAAATATGAAAGTATTTGGTTTCAATTACAACCTACTCATGTTTTATTTCCTTTTTATAATAACTGTCATAGCATATACTTCTATGTAATTATTTCTTGGAACATAGGTTTAAAAGATCTTGCATACTTATCGTGATTGATTATCTCTATGAGAAATATTCTGTAATGATCAATTTTGTTATGCAAAGCATTTATAAATACTGGCAAATAAAATCTGATGTGTCTATTGGACACATTCAGACTAGTCAACGAAAAAGAAAAACAATAAAGCAAGCGGACGAAATATGAACTCTAATGCTCGATACTGAACAGGACAGCAAAATGCAACTACAGATTGCTGCTAGTGTAAGCAGGCAAATAGAAGAATGTTGTTTGTCTATTTGCTTGATATAAAGTCTTGAATAACGATTTATTCAAAAAAATAAAATTTGTTTTTGGAATCAGTGAAGCTAATCAAATAATCTAGTTTACTTAGAAAAGCAAAGTACTTCTTGACATTAAAGCTACCAGCATAGTGATTGAGTATTAAAAGTAATGCAAGAAAGTACGCATGTAAGACTATAAATTTATTTGATATCATATGATGCTTCCTTCGTTCTAAGGAATAAATTCTTATGTTTCTAAACGAATCTCTTTTAGTACAAAAAATTGGGAAAAACTAATGATACCACTCAATTCTTCAATCCCAAAAACCTTTGGTCAAAGTTTATACAAGATTGTATTTTCTCCTAAAAAAACGTCCTGTTTTAGATATAATTTCTTTAAAAATTAAAACATGTTCAGTTCGCATTTTATTTGTATATTTGATATTAAGAAAACATTTATCCTTTTAGGTAGGATTAATTATAGAAAACTTTTGTACAAACAAAAAGGAAATATCGTGAATCATGACTAAAATATAATAGAGATTAAATTCTTTTTATAATGAAATAATTGTTAATGTAAACATGATCACCATCTGTTTTTGAGTCATAATCAGGAGGTGGTATATCTTCATTGTATTATTTCTCTCAATGGTGTTACCAATAAGAACAGTTACTAAGAACATATATCGATATTGATCACGTTCATTTGGTGTAGCATAATCATGACCATAAACAATCATAGTATAAAGTAGCTAAAATGCTTGATATAGTTTTTCGATTCTCAGCATACATAAATTAATTTTAGAGTATTACTTTATAAGCTCTCACTAAAACTCAACTAATTCGAAACTAATGAAACTGCATAGAAATTTGAACTCAATTCTATAGATCAAATAAATCAGATGTTTTTTTCACTAATGTTTCCTTGTTTACTAGCTCATGTACTCTATACACCTGTAAATGTAACTATGTCGAAAAGACCTTGTTCTATTCTAAAATTCTCTGCCGAAATACAAGCATATATTAAAATTCAAATCTGATTGAATCTATTTCTAGCATCAACAGATAGTTTTTAAATTGGCTATCATTAAAAATTTTATTATATCGACATTAGATGTGTATGAGGACTATTTGTTTCATACAACTGAACCGAAAACTGACGAATATCGATTTCAATTAGATTTATGTACGTCTTCAATATGTGCATTTAAATCTGGTGTATATTTTTCACAATTTTTATAGTTTGTTTGTATTTTTACACTTATTTTCTCTATGTATATCTAGTTTTTTTCTCGTATGTAAACGCTCATTTATATATGTGAGTTGCGTGTAATATTGTATAACCATATATATATAATTCCTCATTTCTGCTACTTTTCAAACACTCATATTCAATGGATATATATATATATATAAAGGGTGTTCTAGTTGTCCTAGCTCGATTTACAAAGGAGGGTTACGACAAAGGAAAAAATTGAATATCTTCAT
>JAJEKB010020435.1:0-20816 GCA_022393335.1 Macrotrachela quadricornifera | reverse complement strand
TAACTGCATTTCAAAGAGTAAATAATAGGAAAAAATACATATATATATATACATGAATAAAATTATTTTGTTTATACTATTGTAGGAAATGAAAAATACTGTTGATCGTCTTAGTTTAGATGATATTGAAAAATTATGTGCTGATCGATTAAATCAATCTATTTAATAATATGTTATCTAATTTTTAAATAATAAAATATTTGTATTTAATATCTTTTATATCTATTTGTTGAATGTACAATAAGAAATATAAATTATGTCTATTTATAGATAATGCGTTTAGAAAATGATTCATATTTTGATATGGATATAAAAATCTTTCAAAAGAAAGTTTATAACTTTCTTGGTATAAAAAAATTTTTTATTAAAATAAAATTTGAGAAAATAAACTTTTTATATTTCGTTTATAGAACGTCCTAGTCGTGGTTGGTTTTGTTTCGCCTATCATTTTTTTGTGTAAGTAAGTATATGAAAGAAAGAATATTTTCATATGATCAAAAAAAAAAATGCATGAAAAAAAAACATTTTTATAGTACAAAACAAAACTAATGAAAATAAAAATTCGTAAGTTGATTATATTGTGTAAGAATGTGTCTTCTTTTTGCATGTTTTGTATTGCTGTGATTATTAATTTTTATAAAATATAAATAAATTAAAAATATTAATTTAAATATTTCATAGATTTCTTATTGTTCTTTGCTGTTTGGTCGTTGGTGTTATATGTACCATAGGTGAATATGAAGAAAAAATTACACAAAAATTTATTTATGTGGTAAATATTTAAATAAAGAAAAATATATTGTTTTTTTATAGGTTTTTTTTCGTCTAGGAAATTTGTTTATTAATGTTCTTTGCATCTGAATATGTTATTCGTGTTTGGTCAGCTGGTTGTCGCGCAAAATTTAAAGGATGGATTGGAAGATTTCATTTTATGAGAACACCAATTAGTTTAATTGATTTATTTGTTGTACTTGCTTCATCAATTGTTATTGGATTTCATATTTCAGGACGATTTGGATCAGCTAATCCAGGTATTAATATGAAAAGATAATTAAATTAGTCATTCCTATTATATTTTTTGCCTTGTCATAAAAACAAATGCAAGTACGCGTACTCACACGTACGGGATTATTATTCGTACTCGCACTCGTTTATGAAAAATTTGTACTTTTCTAACTCTGACTATAATACATATTTATTTTTCTAGTTATGGCAGCTTCACCAGCACTTCGGTAAAATTAATATGAATATTTTCTTTTTAATAAATCTAATTTTTTATTTTAAGAATAATTCGATTTTTTCAAATATTACGTATGCTACATGTTGATCGTAAAGCACATTCATGGAAACTTTTACTTAATGTTGCATATCTTCATCGAATTGAATTAATTACAACAATGTATATGGGTTTTATTGTACTTATTATTACATCTTATTTAGTTTATTTGGCTGAAAGAGATTATATTATTGAAGGAAAAAAACCATTTGAATCTTATGCTGATGCACTTTGGTTTGGTATTGTAACTGGTAAGAAATATTATTCAATAATAAAATTGTTTATTAAAATATGTTTAGTTGCTACAATTGGTTATGGTGATCGTGTTCCTCATACATGTAAATTAAAAACAAACAAAAATGAGTTTTTTATTTTTATTTTTTTTTATTAAAATTAATAGGGGCCGGTCGAATTGTAACTGCATGTTTATCTATGGTTGGTATTGCTTTTTTTAGTTTACCAGCAGTAAGTGAAATATTTATATAATTAAATTTTATTTTCTTTTTCCTTCTGCAAACTTTTTTTTAGGGCATTTTAGGTTTGTGAATATTGATTAATAATATGATGATTAATTTTGTTTTATTCAAGGATCTGGTTTTGCTTTACATGTTCAACAAAAAGAAAAACAAAAAATGTATCATAAACAATATCCAGCTGCAGCACAATTAATTCAAACAGCTTGGCGTATGCATGCTACAAGTCGTACACAACAAGATAATGCAACATGGCGTCTCTATAAACTTGTTGATCCTGTTCTTGGTATAAATATTTATTTTATTTATAAGAAAAATATACATACATTTTCTTGTTTATAGCTGAAAAAATGTTATCAAGATCACGTAATAGTTCAATACTTCGACGACGTTCCGGTGGTCACAATTCAGGTAAAGAAAAATTTTATGAAATTTTATTTAATAATATGTCTTTTTTTATTTATATCAAAGGTGATGCTCAATTACCAACAGATAGTACATTATTAACACCTAAAATGGGAATAGATGAGTATGTTTTATTTTGTATATTAATTGAGATAAATTTATTTCTTTAAAGATTACCAGAAAAATTTAAACAAGCAATTCGAGTAATGAGACGAATGAAATTTTTTGTTGCACGACGAAAATTTCAAGTAAAATTATAAATAAATATATTTTTTATTTAAATTTTTTATTGAAAATACAGGAAGCAAGAAAACCAAGTGATATGACAGAACTTGTTAAACAAACAGCTGAAGATAATCAAGCATTAATGATTAAATTAAAAGATTTACAACGAAAGTAATACTAATTCTAGCAAATGAAAAAAGAAACTTTCACAAATTACTCATTGTTTCTTTTTGTTCTTTAAGACTTGATTCAACACTTGGTTGTTTACCAACATCACGAGATACTATTATAGCATCACGTGCGAATCAAAATAATTATGTACAACGCTATCGTACAAATCGTTCAGCTAGTCAAACTCGTGGTGGTCAAATAACTGTTCTTGAACATCTACAAACATTTAATGAACGTTTAACATTGGTCGAACAACGAATGAATTTTATGATAAATTTACTACAAAGTATTGATGATCGAATGAATCAATCCAACAGAATTTAAATGAAAAACATAGTAAACATTATTAATTATGGTATTGTTCTTGTTTATGTCTGATATTTATAGTCAAATTTCTTCGTTTTTTTTTGCCATATACTACTTATTCTAGTCTGGTTTTAAAATAAAAAGCAAGTTTATGTATATTATTTGAAAAGTTTGTTGTTTTCAATAAAATATGAATGATATTTACTGGAAGAATACTGCATAAAAACTATTGAATAATACTAAATATTTCTAGTGTTAAATATTAACTTTAGAATATAGATGATGGTATCTTAGATTGTCTAGAATAATAGAATATAATTATTTATAGTTAAAGCCTATATTAGAATTGATTCGAATATATTATGAAAATTATGAATGTATTTTAATCAGTACTTTTGGATCAAGTTGAAGATAAATTTTACAATATTAAAATGTATTTGTCTAAATGAATGCTATTCTGATCAGTTACTTTCTAATGTCAACAGAACATACATCGAACTCGAGTTAGTAAGAGATTTAATGTTTAAAGATCACATTATCTATTATTCTTTATAAGATAGTACTTTAATAGCATCTGATAGTGAGATAAGATAATCAACAAAACATTCTTAAGTTGTTATTGTGTCTGTATATTTGTAGTATATTTACATGATATAGAATAAGCAAGAGAAAATAGTCATACTATTGATCCTAGTAGTACCAGCCGGGATCTTTTTGGCTTTTCTTCAAAAATTTAAAAATACATTAGAAATATTTTGTTTTTTTTCCTAATTTTTAGAAGCAACTAACATCCTTCACGAATAGATGTACGTTATTGAATCTAAAAAAAAAGAGATTTGTTTTTATGTCATTGAAAGCTTTTGATATAAGACCATGTCTTCAGTATATAGCAAACATACAACGTCCTCATGTCACTATCTTTTGCTACACTACGTTGCATATTCTTAGAAGAATTAGGACTAATTTTAGTATCAAAACTTCTGGATTTTCGTCCGAAAACTTCAAAATTTTTGAACAAAGATATTCAAAATGTATTAGTTATTGTGGGGTATTCTGTGATAAAGAAAAATCTATGGAAACCAAATAATAATTCTACTCAATCAAAACGAAAGAACGTTCGATGGTCAAGGAAAATTTAACTAAAGGTTGTAATTCTATGGAGCTTATTTGTAATGACTATTCTATTACACATATTTTTTGTATGGTTTATTTTAAATGAAGAACATCATATTCAGAATTTTTTTATCAGATCGAATATGAAAAAAGAATATTTCATCAGGAGACTGATACAAAAGTAAAAAAAGTCACTATGAAAACATTTATTGCCAATATAGTATTTAGAAAAGGCCGACAATACTAGAGTTAATACAGTAGTGCTCATCCCATAGATTCGCTGATCTTTTCTAGAAGAAAATACTGCATTGCTACTTTTAGAAAAATCTGACTAATGAGAGAACATATTTAAGCATTCAAATCGTTTAGACCCCATCTTTTGGCGATAAATAGACCTCGATGAGATATACAAAAAACTTCAAAGGATTCGTGCTCTTGTGCCTTTATTCTGAAGATATCGAATTTTCAAGGTATATATGAAAAGAGAGAATAAAATGAAAAACATTGCTCCTGCAACGTATTCTGAATTAAAAAATTTTTCATCCTAGTACTCTATTGTTTTCCAAAAACAATCAATTTTCATTTCATTCTCTCTTTTCATATATATCTTGAAAATTCGATACCTCAAGAGTAAACGCGCGAGACCATGAATTCTTTCGGAACTCTTTATATCTTATCGGAATCTATTTGTCATCAGGAGATGGGATCTCAACGGCTTGAACACCTACATATATCCTCTCGTATATTCAATGAAAACGAAGCGATGAACTATTTTACATTATTGAGATGACGCCCATCGATCTTTTGCAACAATTGTTGATATAACAAAGATTCCAATTGGAACTGTTAAATATGATATTGTCCAGATTAAAGAACGAACTGCAAGTGAGGATAAACTTTGTAGTAGTCCACCTCGCAAGATTGTTACCGATCATAACGAAGCATTTCGTTAATGGATTCAGTAGCATAACAAGACAACATCGAAAGCACTGGGACAAAATCTGCTTCACGATCGAGATTTGGTCCTATCCCAATGTACATTGCAATGTCAACTCAAAAAAATGAATTGCAAGTGTACTTTGTCCTATGGAACGTCGACGTTGACACAGAGGCAGAAATATGCACATGTTCAATAGACAATTCAACACAAATACGACGATATGAGTCGAACACTATTCACCTATGAAATTACCAACCAATTATTTAGAGACACCATTCGTTCATAGTCAAGAAATTCAAGAGCTGATGTCAAGAGAATTCCAATGAACAAACAGAAGGTTATGATATGAGGAAACTTCAGCACCAAGGATTTACATGAGTTCAAAACAATCATGGATAGTTCTTACTACGTTCAAATTTTTCAAGATCATCTCATCCACAACGTCAAAAACCATTTTGGTCGACGATAATTATTACAACAAGATAATGATCCTAAATACAGGATTTGAATGGCCAAACACGTTTTATGCAAAGAAGTGCTCGAGATTATCGATTGACTGTCAAATAGTCCCGGCATTAATTCGGTGGAGAATCTGTGTTCAATTATTAAACGCCATGTCGAGAAGCGAAACCAAAAAATTTTCGAAATATTGAACAAGTTTCTGCATTAAGAATAGGACAAAATCGATTTGGCTACTCTCGCTCTTGGCGGATATGAATATTGACATTGAAAAATTGATCAGAAGTGAAGGATTCTTTGTCCTTACATGTCTAGATCAAGAAGAGCTTAATGAAACTTATGAGTTCTATCGATTTTTTTTATCTTACACAAGCATTTATAAGGGGCACATATTTGTCTCGATCAAACCCCAATCGTGACTGACATCAGCCGCATTTAGTTACGCTCTCGGTTCCAAAGCTATCTAGTTCTGTTTCTAGTGCGGAAGCCGACATAGATAGTTTATTCTTCAACAGCGTTGTAAAAAAAGACTGCTTTGACCGAAACAAAACACAACGACACATCTAATTTATCTAGAATGACGCGTTCACAATCCCCATTAATCAGGAGAATTAGGACGATATATTGTACTTTGTTATACCAAAACCACTACATTTCGATTGGTTACAAAGAAAGACAGACAGAAAGATTTGTGTGGGATAGACTCTTTAGCAACTTATAAGGAGTCAATATCTATGACGAATAAATTTTGCATCTCACAGACTACTTATTCGAAATCCCCGCCCCACACAACCTCCAGAACACCAATTTCCTCAAACTCGATTTGTATGTGACATGGACTATCCAGTAAGGTATCGAGCTCGATAGGTTTTCGATTCCTAATGTCCTTCCTCCAATATTCTAATGATATTCGTTTTCCCAAAAACTCCATTCATATTAGTTTCGGGCTAACCAATAAGATTTTAAGATGATTATATCCTTAATTCGAACTCATCGGTTCTAAAAGCTCCTGTCTGACATTGTATCCCGAAAACGTAAGTTTGATTAGCTGGTTTCTAAGGAGATGAATTCCTATTGATTTTCCACCAATCAATCAAATTTCGACGTAAATGGACCGCAGATTCAAGCTCAGCACCTTCGAAAACCCCTAGATACATGTCTTGTGCTTGGTCGTAACGTACTATTTAGTAGTTCTCCGAGAATTTCCTCGCTTTTCCGAGGGAGGGAGGAAACGCTGACCCCATCTTGATCTTATCCTGGAAGAAAGGGTATACCATGCAAACCTTGGTCGTATTTGCTTGTATCGCGTAGAAATGCATGAAGAACAGACAGACAAACATTCTGCATTATATATATATATATATAGATTCATATCCAACCTGAACAAAAGGTAGAGTAATAGTAGGATATGGCTTTTCTAAGACTTCAAGAAAGAAAACTCTCCAACATTTTTTCCAACAATCCGCCAAAAATGCAATGTATTATAACCTGAGTGAAATTTCATCGGCTCAGCTGCACAGGGATGACTCCGTCATGATCTTCCCCCGAACAACAGGGTATTTCTTGCAAAATTTAATTATATTTGCTCATACTGTGCCCAAATGCATAGCGAACAGACAAATAGACAAACTTTCTTTTATATATATAGAAATAAAGGTTAAATTTCAGCTAGACTCGCATCTATTAAAAAATGAAAGGTTATATATATAATTTCAAATTTAATTGAATCCATAGGGCCTTTGACATATTAAGTAATGTGTAACTATATATGCTCATGTATGAAGTGTAGCTATCCATCACAACTATCTAAATCTATTTTTCGTTTTTCAAATTTCAAAATATATTCTATTACTCATATTTGATTATTGTTAAAGTAAACTTATTTCAAATCTTTTGTTTTTTGTATTCAACATTTTTATTATTGACGTCTTGTTCTTTTCAGCGTCACTTTTCTTATTACCTAAACAAAAATCATCAAAATAGTATAGTATACAAAAAAGAAAACAGTTTAAAATTGAGTGGTTAATCGTTGAATATAATGTTCATAGTTTGGATCACGTGATCGAAATTCTCGAAAGATTTCTCGCATACTAACTGTACCACCTCTTGCTAAGATTGTCTCACGAAATCTAAAAATATATCATCAAAATACAGAAAATGTAAAATTAAACATTATGTTTTTTTTTATTACCTTTTTCCAAGGGCAGAAATTTTATCTTTATCATTTATTCCTATTTCTTTGAAAGCATTAAATAAATCACATGCAATCATTTCAGACCATTTATGTGAATAATAAGCTGATGCCAATTGTTCAGAATAGATTTGTTCAAAACTACATGGATGAAAATCACGATTATGTAATGGTACTGATGTAAACAATGGCCATAATTTAACCATAGCATCATAATAATTAGTTGCATTTGTATGAATTTCAAGATCAAACGCACTTAAATATAATTGTCTAAGCACATCATGTTCAATCATATGTTGATCAATTTGATTTAAAGCACGATGATAAATTGAAGAATCAAGAATTTGTTTTGTTTCAACATTTTGACTTATATATGGAAGAATACTTGAATCACGAAGCCATTGAACAAGAAAATGTGGAACGATATCAAGTGCATCAGTTTCGAGATTACGTATGCCAGATAATTCATGATTTGGTGAACGAGTAAGAAGAACTTGAAGAGCACGACCAAACTTAAGAAAATAAACATTTTAATTCACAAATAAAGATACTTATAGTAATTTAAGGAGAAACTTTAAGTTTCAATCATCAATTATACGACTTCTCTATCATACTCAATGATTTTTTTAATACTTCAAGAAAAAATGTTCTAATACATACAGCAAAAAACATTTCTTTAAGTTGTGATAATGTCATCAGAGTTGCTGTTCCTTCAATATGTGGTAAACTCATATTAAGATAAGCAACTGGTGAAACACCATGACGTTGACAAAGATCTTTAAAAATAAATGAATATTAACTATAAATATTGCTCTAATCAACTAACCTCTTCCTGCTGTAGCAATACATATATCTAATTTTTCATTTGGTCTAGCAAATGCATCGATAAATAAATGACCAATAACAGTTTCTAAATAATTTATATTTTCGTTGTTAGAAATAAAGAACACTAAACAAAATGTTTGTTACCATTTTCTATACATTTGTAAACTTGTACATCATTATGCCATTTATATTGTTCATCAAAATTACTTTCTAATTCAAATTTAACACCAAAAAGAAATTCAACAAAATGAAAAAGTCCTTTTAATACATGTTCATATGAAAAATGTCGTCTTATTTGTAATGAATCAATTTTTAATGATGAATATAAATCTTGATATTGTTTATGACGCCAATAAGCAATATCCCATGCTTGTAATTGTTCATATTCTTTTGGTTTATTAGAATGTTTTTGAGCATATGCAGTTAATTCGCGAATATGTTCATCATATATTGGTTTTAATTTTGAACGAGTTGTTTCAATAAAATCTTGTACAGTTTCCTTTGTACGTGCCATTTTAGATTGTAAAATAATGTCAGCAAAACAAGAATAACCTAGAAATTTCGCAATTAATTTTCTATAAAAAAAACAAAAAGTATAAGAATAATTTTTATAAAATAATAATTTAAAACCGTTTTCGAGTTATCTCAACAACATTTTCTACATTTCGATTTAATCGATCAACAGTTGGTGATGCACGTCCATAATAAGCTTCAAACATAAATTGTCTTAAAGATCGACTATTTGAATAAGTCATTATTGTATGAAATGTCCGATCAGATAAATCAAGTTTCCATGGTCCTGAATCTGGTCTAGCTCTATCAAATATAAAAATCATCATATATACAAATCATACAGAATATTCCAGAAATTTAATATTACATAACTATAAAGTTGAAGATTTATAGCTTGTACTATAAATGAGAATCTGTAACAACACTGCTATGCTATATTTCTATCAGACCATAAGGTAGTGATCATTGTAAGAAAATTCACTTGAATTATTACAACACAAAAGCTAGCTATAAAATTTAGTAATTTACAAAATATTATTTTTCAAAATGTTCAAGCTTACAAAAATTGAGTCACTTTGAATGACATTAGAGATATGTTTATTGATCGAATTAAATTAAAAGATTATGCTATAAAAGTAACCGATATTTACCCTGTAGACAGCATTTAGAGTGTAATAGAACAGAAATGATGAGGATAGGAATACAGTAATATTGAACAAATGACAAACGACATTGAAAATCATTATGTCCAGGAATGTTGGATAAAATACTAGTAACTAACCATGAGAACATCGAATTAAAAAAATCGTACATGATAGTACTGCTACAGGTTCTCATTTATAGTACAAACTATCGAATCTGAGACTTTATTGTTACATTTTAAAAATATTTCAGAATTTCTGAAACATTTTTTATATTTATTAATATCATACTTGTCAACAGCAAATTGTTGTTTTATATGGTACGGTACATTATCAAAAGCAAATGGATCAAGTTCAAGATGTGTAAATGTTTTATTCGCAAAAAGAATTCTTTGACTAAAAGAAAAAAAAAATTATGAATTATTAAACTAACTATAAGTATTTACGAAAAACTATATTGATATTGACTAAGTTTTCCATTAAGTAATTGCATTTGATCAAGTTCTTCATTCTGTAAATGACAACCATTTAATTTTCCAAAATGTAAATAAATATTAATTAATGTTTGTTGCCAATCTTTTAATTTTGCTCGTTTTTCATCAGTATTTAAATCCTAATATAAATCAAATAGAAATAATAAATAAAATAATTCAAATAAAATTTACTTGAATAAGATTGAAAAGTGTTGGATCTTGAAAACGAAATTCTCGATGTACCAAAAAATGATTATCAAACTTATTGTAATAAAAAAATAAAATAAAATAATTATTTAAGAAAAAATTAAAATAAAATATACAAACCTTTGAAAATAATTTACCAAATAATCTTTGTTTAACAAATGCTAGTTGTCGAATTGTATAATAACCTGTTTCAAATGGAACATTTAAATCTTCAATTGGTTGAAATATTGATTCAAATGTTGGTTTTTTCGAATCTATATATAAAATATATTGAAAAAATTCAAATATTTTCTATAGCATATAAAATTTTTGTTAATCTATATAACTTCATGATTTCATTCATTCAAATAAATCCATATTAAAAATAAATAAATAACAATACTTACCACGTGCTAATTTTTCAACATGTTGTTGAATATTTGTATCAGTCTCAGAACATAATCGAAGACCACCACTTACAACAGCTTGGGGTGTAGCATATTCAAATGATGGAAATGTATCAGAATGAAATACTGCATCACTACCTTCAACGACAGGCGGTAATTCCGGTATTCTTTAAAAATAAAACATAATCATACAAACTTCTTTCCATTAATGAAAAAAAAAATAAAGCTTACACTAAATAATAGCTATTACGAATAATGGATTTAGAGAGATATAATGTTTGTCGATTAGCTATGTATGCACGTTTTGCTAATAAATGTAACATTTTATCTAAATAGAATAAACCATAGATGATATCTGTTTGTTTGTATTTTTTTTCTTAACTTTCTATTTCTGTTCAAATAATTATTTTTGAAAACAAAAAAAAACAATAGACTGATCATTAAAATAAATTATAGTATAAGAATAAATTAAAAAAAACAACAGAACAAAAAACTAAAAACCGATTGACATAATATGAAAGAAAAATGAGTAACAGCAATAAAAATGTTATCACAAGAATTAAACGAATCAGAGATTCTTGGAATAAAATAATTTCTATATAAATGATTTTAAATGATAGTCATTATTAAAATATAAGATTTATTTAACTATTGATAAGTTTCTGCCCAAGTCCATTTCTGTGCTGTAGAATCTTCTTGACAATTTTCAAGATATAAACGTTTACCATCAGTTACCACACATTTATAAACTTTTGTTGAACGAATTTGTTGTGTTTGATTATCATATGTCCATTCACCTTTTGGAATCCATCGACCCATTTGTACACAATGTCTATGATAGAAATAAATAAATTTTTCTTATTAAAAACTTAAAGAAAAAATATATTGTTTTTTCTATACTTTGCAACAACAGAATCTCCTTCTGATACAAAACAATGTTCACCGGATGACCATTCACCTTCTATATTTATACGAAATAATTGATTTCCACCTTGATGATGGCAACCAGATATACCGATAGGTCGACCAAATTGATTATCAAGTGTATCAGCACACCATTGTTTATGTTGATGATTACGCATTTCACCCCAAACATGATTTGCTGGTGGTAATGGATATTTTTCAACCATTTCATATGCAACATTATCCAAAAACCATTTAAAACTTGAACAATTTAAACGTTGGCGTAACGCTTTATATTCACTTGTATCACCAATATTAAGACGAGCATGATTTGGTTGACGACGTAAATAATATTCTTTATATTCATCCATCCAAATCTAATAACAATTAAATTAAAGTACAAACTAAATAATTTATTAATTAATTAAAAATACAAACTTCAGCAACACGCATATGATTTATATGACTTTGATAGAGATTTCCACCTTTAGGATGCATACTACGTCGACGTGGTCCTCTATATATATGTCCAACATGACTACAGCTAACCCTTTAAGGAACAATAAAAACAATTATCAATCTATTTTAAAGAAAAAGTCTTATTTTATTTACCATTCAACTTGACCACCACACATCCAAACTTTAAAACTCAATTCATATTGTTCACCTAATAGAGAGTATTAAAAATAAATTTAGAATTAAGCAGAAAAATAAATACATACCTCCCCTAAAAACAAATTAAAATAAAGAATATAATATTATTTGCTGTAGAATAAAAACTAGTTATTTTTTTTCTAATTTCTTTCTTTTTAAAGATTTAATGATCGATTAAATAAATCCTTTATATTTTAATTTATTTTAAATTCATCTTAAAAAAATTTCTTTTAATAAATATTCATAAAACTTCAGATTTTTATCATATTCTATCTATATTCTTCAAAACTTACCAAATTTTAATATCTGGATCATAACCACCTAATTCAAAAAACCATTTTTTATCAATAGCAAGAAGACCACCAGCATGCTAAAAGAAAAAACAATATTTTCATAATTCTTAAATTATTCATTTTAAATTTACCGTTGGACTTTTATATGGTTCAGTTTGATATTTCATTAAAGCTCGTTCACGTTGTGGTAATTCTGATTCTTTATATAAAAATCCCCATTCCCATATACCTCTATAAAGTGTTCCACCATAAGCTTGATTATGTCGAAGAGTATTCCATTCAATTCCATCCACAATAGGTATTGCTAAGGTTTTACGATTTAAAGCAATTCGAGTAAGTAATGGCGGTAACCAATTAGTTACCTTAGAAAAAAACAAAAAGAAGCAAAAATATGACATATTATTAAGAAAAATATTTTCTTACACATTCACAATGGGCATCTAAGACTACAACAACATCACCTTCAGCGGCACGTGCACCAATAACACGAGCTTCAACAAGTCCAACTCTAAAAACAAATATCTATTATATTTATTTATATATATTGAAAAAAAAATTTACCGTTGTTTTGTTCGAACATATTTAATAAGACCATTCCATTTTTTAATATATTCAGGTAAACGAACAGTTATATGTTCTTGATCACTATAATCATCAACAAGAATAATATCTTTTAATAATTCTTTTGGACTTGTATTAATCACAGAATGAAATGTTCGTACTAATGTTGACCATCCTTCATCATAAAAAACAAGAACAACAGATGCTGTTGGTAGTTTATCAGTACTTGGATAATTCCAATATTTACATTCTTCTGGTCTAAATAATAAATGTGTCTTACTTTTCTGTTTTAAATTTTTCTTATTTTTTTTCCATCTTTACTATACCTTGTATCACGTGCATGTCGATCTAATGAAATTTTTTCGCTTGCAACTTCATTAAATCCATAATCAGCAACAGATTGTTCTCCTCGTTTAATATCGTCTCCCTCCAACTTAACTCCTTCACCACCTTCACCAGGACCAGAAGATTTAACAGAATTTTTAACTTCATAATTACCTAATACCCCTTTTGTCATTACTGGTTCTAAACTTTCTGGTTTATTATCTTTAATTTCTGCATCTCGTGCTTGTACATTATGTTGAATATTATTTTGTTCATGATTATCATCAATAATTACACGTGCATGTGGTAATGGTGATGTTGTTGTTGTTTCATTAGTATCGGAATTAAAGGAACGAAGAAACACAAGCAGAAATATTAGATACAGTCCAAGAAAGAATATCAAAAAACGCCATACACGACCTTTAATCATTCGTAATATATAAATGTTCGTTTAGTTTTCGATGAAATGGCTTTTAAAATGAAATAATAATCTATAAATAAAAAGTTTATTGAATTAATTTCAGAAAGAAAATTATGTATTGACTTTATATGTGTCTATTAAAAAAGGATTAGAGACCTCTGTGTATGGTTTCATTCAAAAGGAGAAAAGTGGGATTCCTGGAATACATACCCTCACTGTACTTCTATCAAAGCAAACAGCAATCTGTGATTCTGTGATTTAAAATGAGTTCTGATGATTTAAAACCATTTTTGAATCTTCCAAACTCATTTTTTTCACATGATTTAAAGCATCTGTTTTCCCATTGACTTCCACTACTTTCCTATACTCCCATTGTATTTCGAGAGCACGCTAGTCTCGCCTTTTTTCTTTGGTCGGTCTTTAATATTACTGTAGAATTGATTTAATTTACATAAGAAAAAGGTCTCTGAGTATAAAATATAATATAGATGACTGGCATATATATATTCATAATGAATGAATACATATGACATATATACAAATATATATATACATATAAAATTTTTTTCGCTCTGTAACCAATCATATGAAAGTTCCCGAACTGAAAAAATTGGTCTATTTTGATATAGATTACAATCTATGACATACATATAGATGAAGAGAAATGAAAATCAAACGGAAACAACGATAACAAGTGAAGAAGATAGTAAGAATATTATATAACTTGTTAATCGTCCATCCTTTCTCAATTTAGACAAATGCCACAATATCCTACAAATAACAGACAACTAATATTTCAATGTGTTTTCCATATTTGTTTTTTTTCCCTTTTCTAAGTTTCAATAATGATTTTTCTTTAAAAAAATAAAACAAAAATGGGTATACGAACGTACGCTCGTGCAGGTCTTTCAGCAGCTGACTTATACACTAAATACAATATGTATTCCGTCATTAATTATTTTTTCGATGCATATCTAAAAGAAAAAGAAGATTTAACCTATCAAAAATAATCACCAATTTATCGCTTGTTTATTAAAATGAAAAGAAAAAGAAAACTTTTGCTTGGCTAGTCAATAAAAAAATAAAAGTAAAATTTAAAATTTATTTTTTCGTTCACGCAATTCAGCCATACATTCAACTGGATTATTTTTACCGGTAAATGTTTGTACACTTGGTTGATTAGTACGCATAAATGGATTAAATTTAAGTTCATCACCAATTGTTGATGGAATAGTAACAGATTTTAAACTTGCTTGTTTATCTCTTAAATCTTTATTATCTGGTTCAACAGTTGCAGCAAATGCAAGATTTTTTTTTGTATATTCATGACCACAATAAACAAGCTAGAAAAAAAAATAAAAGTACATTATTTTGTTTTTCATATTTAAATGAACATGTAACATACAGTATTTGGATCGAGTGATGCTAATTTTTGAAGACTTGATTGCATTTGTGCTGCTGTACCTTCAAAAAATTTTCCACAACCACCAATAAATAAGGTATCACCTGTAAAAACAGCTTGTTCGTTTCCATCTAAAATTTTTTTAATAAGTAGAAAATTTAAAAAAAAATTCATTTCACTAACCAGACACTACATAACAAATATGACCAGCTGTATGGCAAGGTGTTGATAAACAAGTAACATTAATTCCTCCAATCTATTGAAATTTAAAAAAGTTTCCACTTAAGAAAATTTTTTCAAATAAAATTACTTGTAAATTTTCATTATCTTGTACTGGATGTGTAAGAGCCTGTAATGATTTATCACCACCAACGACTTTTATTTGATTTCTCTCGGCACCCATTAATTCAAGCATTCTGCTATTACCACCAGCATGGTCATAATGATGATGCGTTGTAAGAATAGTTGTTAATTTTAATCCTTCATTTTTAATTGTTTTTACTAACTAAAGATGTAAATTGAAAAACAATCATTCATAATTTTTTTATGAATAAATTTGTCCTATTTACTTCATCGGGTTCAGCTGGATCAACCACTGCACATTCTTTTGTTTTATCATCAGTTATTAAATACATATAATTATCTTCTAATGCATTAAAATGACGGATTTTCATGGTACGATAGTAAAGATTATTAATTAAAGATGAAAATCTGAAAAAAACATAGAAATATCAATGAGTTATGATATTTGAAATAAAAAATATTTGGTGTTTTGAATAACTATACTATATTGTAGACTTACTTCAATAAAGACTGTTGTCGCACAAACATAAGAAGTAAACGATTATTTTATTAGAAATGCTTTATTGAAATAAACTACTTTTAAACGAGAATCCAAAACTCGAAATGTTATTGATCCTACAGATACCGTAATATCATCAAAACTATTTATTGCATTGTAACTTTGATCCAATGAATAACTAAGATATACGTGTCGCTATCAATCAATAGAAGTGTAAACTATATCTTTGATTTTCTTCTTATTTAATAAATACTTAATATAAAATCATAGAAGCAGATTGATCATAAGAAAAATTATATTACACAATATGAGTAGTATTTATTAAACGATACTTTATTTGTTCATGTAAGTCAACAATTCAATTCAAGGTTGATTGTATAGATCAAAAAAAGGTCTGGTCCGAACTTACTAATACATCATATTGGTACATTTCATTCAATTATTTTTTAAAATCAATAAACATTTATGAAAATCTTAAAAGATACTAAATCTATTATTCTTTCTGAACATCATTCAAATCATTTCTCCAATAAAGATATTTCATACTAATTTAATTGTTGTAAGTGCCTATTGATATCTAATTATTCAATGTGGAAATGGTTTTGAAATAACTTGCACATATTTATTGTCATTGGGGTAGTGAATTTGTTGACAAAATTTGTCAAATGTTATTACCATAAGATGTACAAAGGCGAGATAAAAATGAGTAATAACTATGACTCACAAACTCAACATTTAAATCTGAGTAATTCAGAGCCCTGGAAAAAGTGTTTTTTTTTGTTATTTCACTAGTTAAAAGGGGAATTATAAAATGATTCATTTGTTCGACCAATATATATTATGCGTTTTGATTTATTCTGCATTCATCTCGTTTTAAATTCACAGATACACACTTGTAAGTAGACAAAGCTTACATTACTCATTTTGATCTTTCTTTTCATTGTTACTATTTACATCGACATTTCTGTATGAGTAATTAATTGATGTAAATAAAAGATATTATTTCTTAGTTTCCAACTCAGAAACACATATCTCTTGTATCTTCTCATGAAGAGAAACTCTTTTCAATCAGGAAACAATCGACAAAATCGAATATATTCTGTTCTTATTTTTAGGATTTGCTGAAATAATGAGTATCGATTTAGATCGCACTATACAAGTATCTTTGACAATGTATTTTATATTAGTTCAATGTCTATCTTTTTTATGTATTATTCTATAGAAAGGCAAGCAATTTGCTGAGCAAGCTACAACTGAAGATAAAGCACACAATTATGAAATAGCTGCACAAGCCTATACGGCTGCAGCACATTGGTTTATTCACGCAACAAAATGTAAGTAGTTGCAGTAAATTCCTAAAGAATTGAAATTTTAAAATATGCGTTATACTAGATGGAGTTATGAATGAATCAACAAAGCAAAATATACGTGCTAAAGTCAAAACTTACATCGAAAGAGCAGAAAAGATTAAAAAAATGATGAAAAATGAAACTTCGAAAGAACAGCTAGTAGTTTCTGATGCGATGGATTGTAACGGCCCAAAGCATAACAGAAATAATAGGGATGAAAATGAAGATCCAGATAAAAAACGCATGATGCAAAAATTTGAAGGTTAGTTTTACTCTGTTTAGTCTTCTAATACCAATATTATCATTTTTCCTTAACTTTAGGCACAATTGTCACCGACCCACAAGTCACATTTAATGATGTTGTTGGATTAGAACAAGCTAAAATAGCATTGAAAGAAGCAGTAATCTTACCAGTCCAACATCCAAAACTTTTTAAAGGTACATATTTAGATATACTGACAACAATAATTAAGCAATATTAAATATATTACATTTCTCTTCTTTAGATAAACGAAAACCATGGGCTGGTATTTTACTTTATGGAGTAAGCTTTTACTTTCTTATTAGACCACAAGTTTTTTATTTTTCATTTTAGCCTCCTGGTACTGGAAAGTCATATTTAGCAAAAGCTATTGCTACTGAATGTAAAAGTACATTCATAGCAGTAAGTTCTGCAGATATTCTTTCGAAATGGCTTGGTGAAGCTGAAAAAGGTGTGAGAAGTTTATTTGAACTTGCTCGTAGTCGACGACCATGTATTGTATTTATTGATGAAATTGATGCTTTGTGTGGACAACGTAATGATACAGAATCTGAATCATCAAGACGTGTCAAAACTGAATTTCTTGTTCAAATGCAAGGTATATTTTATAATAATAATAATAAATGAATTAATCTTATATTATAATAATATATATAATAGGTGTTGGAACAGATAATGCAGGTGTTCTTGTTCTTGGTGCCACAAATATTCCTTGGGAACTTGATACAGCTATTCGACGAAGGTACACTTTTATATTAACAATATATTGAATATTTATTATTTAAAATTATTTAGATTTGAAAAACGAATTTATATTCCACTCCCGGAATTAAATGAACGTCAGGCTATGTTCAAAGCTCATTTAGGCGCTAATACTTTCCATACAGTCAACGAACATGAATGGAAGCAGCTGGCACAAAAGGCCGAACAGTTAGTATTATATTTTAAAAACTAAAAAATGATTATATTTAATTATAGTTATTCTGGTGCTGATATTGGTGTTGTTTGCCGCGAAGCTTTGTTAAGACCAATTCGACGATTATGTTCAGCAACTCATTTTAAACAAGTTAGCTTTCATCAAATATTTTGAATATTAACTATTTTCACTTATTCCATCTAGGTACCAAATCAAAATAGGAATCAGAATGAACCTGATCATCTTTGGTTATGTTGTTCTCCTGGAGATTCAAATGCTAAATCACTTACATTAGATAAAATACATCCTGATGAATTGTTCGAACCACCAGTAACTATGGTTAGTAACTACAAAAATTTTTTAATTAATGTTGAACCTATAGTATGTACTCATTTTAGTCAGATATGTTAGCTGCTCTTGATACACAGAGGCCAACAGTGAGTGAACCTGATCTGGTAAAATATCGAAATTTTACTGAACAATTCGGCCAAGAAGGTTCATAAAGAAAATGGTACTAATGCGCCTCTTTGTTCAAAACATTCCAATAATCAATGACATGACTTCTTGCGTCATATTTTTTGGATCAGAATATTTCATTTTTTATGTTTTTACAAAAATGCAATTTATTTGTGATACTCTTCATATTTATTTGATATAAAAGCAATAAATATATAAAGATTCCATTTTACATACAAATATTTTAACATGAAAATAATCAGTAATATCAATCGTTGTTATGAATATAGACACCGTGGCTCGAAACGGATCTCGTTTTTATGGTCCGATCCGGTCCAGCGCAGCCCAGATAAAGTTGTGGCTCGTCTGGCTCAGGCACCATGGAGATTTTTTTATGTTAGAATTCGAAAATTATATACATAATTAACAATGTTCTGAGAAGCACATCGTCCGAAAGTTACAGGGCATTTTTAGTCAGATTGTTGAGACAGAAATAAAATGAATATGAAATGAATCAGACTGCTTTTTGAGCTAAACGAATGAACAAAAGACATTCGAACAGTTTTATATTCAATAATGACTTTTTTGTGTAACTGAATGTCCTTCAACATTGATTCTCTAGTAAGAAAAGACATGAAAAAAGCTCTATATTATCGGTTGAAAGTCTTCACGATAAGAATCATTCGATAAGATGGTGCGCAGTAAAAAATGCAATATAGAAAATAATTATAAATATCTGCAGTAATAAGCTCTAGATAATTTATAGCTCTGCCTTAAGGCCCCCCCCCCTTAGAAAAATGGCTTTTTTCGAAAATAAATCAATATTGAGTTTTTGTATAGGAAGATGCGCCGAAATTTCCTCTTTCAGAATATGTATAGGTTTTTGAAAAATGACTAGGGTTTCCAAAGACTTATTGTAAAAAAATTCCACCCTACTATCCTGTTTTCCAAGAAACTTTTATGGTTTTCAGTTTTCGAAAAACTGCTTATTCTCTCCATATAACGCATTGCAAATAATATCTTTTTATATTAAGTATGATAGATAGCGTTAGCTTATTCACCTGTTATGCGCTTTAAAAAAGTCCATTGACATTTATTGAAAATATACCATGTAAACATGTTTTTTTGGGATTTGGCTGTAAAAATCCATTTCTAAAACTTTTGCGTTTTTCTAAAAACGTAGTTTTCAATCAGGAAAATTGGAATCACTCCTTCATATCTCGAGCTATACCCAATATTTTTTTTTATTTTAAAGTTCTTGACCAGAGTAAACTTTTCATCGACCAGTTTTTTTAAATTCGACTCCTAGGCTGAGAAAAGTTGGTTTTACTGTCGTCGAATCACCGTTTTTTATGATTATTTTAAGGCATGTGCACCAAAACATTAATAAAAAATCAATAATACACAATTTAAAAATTCTGTTTGATGAAAAGTTGCATGCTGACATTAGCTTTAATTTGAGACAACCCTGAGCCTCCTACCTTGTATTACAACGGAGTGATGTCGAGTTTCCTGAAGGCCAAAAATGACCTATGATGCAGCTGGAACTCCGGTCTAGTACGACCAATCGGGCTGAAATTTTTACCAGAAACGTATCTCACCAGGATTACTCATCCCTGAAAATTTCAGCTCAAAAGACCCATTCTAAGTGGGAAATCATTTCTGAAGGGGGGGGGGGGGGGGCCTTAACACATTTTCGACAATATGAATATTATTATTTTTATAATTCGTGAAAGACTTCATTTCTTTATACATATCAGCTGTAAAAAATCAAAACTGTTTTCACCTCTGTTTCTCTTATAGATATGAGCTATGAACATTCTTTTGTTCAAAATATGAAAAAGATATTCAATTTTTTCTGCGTGAAAG
>JAJEKB010020433.1:500548-598079 GCA_022393335.1 Macrotrachela quadricornifera | reverse complement strand
TTGTAAGGATAAAACATGATGTTGTTCGGGCCAATCCAAGGTTATCTAGGATCTTCTTTTATATGGCCTGGACAATAGTAGGTTTTATCCTTACCATAGCGCTGCACCAAAATGGGGTATCAGTCAAATTGGCCACCCCCATATATTTTGATATAATGTATCACCATTAATAAATTCTAAAACAAGAAATGATTTACTCGAAAATAAGAATAAATAAACTATTTGTTCATACTTGTTGATGAAATCTCTAATATATTTTAATCATAAAAGAATTTTTATGATTTATAACGATATAAAATTTGTTTTTGAATTTGAAATTGTTGTCGTGCTTCTTCATTTAAATCATCAACAATTTTAAATAGGAAAATATTCTTTTGTTAAAATATGTTGAACAAAATAAACCTTTGCATAAGGATCATCAATAAGACAATCAACACATTCAAAATAGGAAAATTTTTCTAATAAACTTAAACCAATATTTGATAATGGATTAAGCCATGTTAAATCAAGTGATGAATTATGAAAATCTTTTTCATTTTCATTTTCAATATTATTTTATATTGAATCAGATTTTCATTTTTGATTATTTATACAAAATCATTTCGAAATGCTTTTGCAACAGATTTATATTTTATTGTTTACATTGATCGAATATTTGTTTCACATTGTTTATCAACAATAAAACAACATTCGAAATAAAAAAAATGAATTACTTTATTGAAATGAAGAAGAAAAATAAAATTAATGATATAGTACCATTAGCTAAGTAATATATCATTTGTTAAATTATTGCTTTTTTCCATAGATGTTCATCGCGGTGCGATCAGTCTTGTCAAACCTTACGGATTTTCAATTCCATGCAGTTTTGTATGCGTCAAAAGTGTTTTTATTCAATAATGAAACATTTATTTATTGAACGACAAAATCGTATGTCAACGCAAATTATTCGAGCTCAATTAGAAATTTGATTGAACATTTCGTTACTCTGCACAGAAGCTTATGAATATTTTTTATCAAAATCAAAACTGTCAAAACTTATTCATTCATTCAAGTCAAAAATATTCTTTCAGAAGATAATCTATTAATTAAGAGTCAAAATTAGAATTTATCGATTTTATATCTTTAGTTCATTCGGTTTTCAAATTTCAAATTGAGATATGTTTTTCGTTGAAAATAATACAGAGAAACTTCTTCTGGCTAACAAATATCAACTGATAAAAATCTTTTCACATTTATGACTATGACAGTTAACAACGCTATTAACCACGATGGACATCGTTGGTAGGAATGTCTTTTTCCATAAAACTTAATGTTATTTGTTAATAAAAATACTCGTATTGAAATATATATTTCTATGTGTATTGTTGTAACCATTTAATCAATAATTAAATAGTATAACATTTTATTTTCTTTAGGCTTACTTTTTTTTTTATTTTCTACTTGGGCATTTTTGAGAGCATTTCGTACAACTTGTGACACTATAATTCACTTCTATCACTTCGCTGTATCAGAAAAACAAAATATACTAAAAGATCCACTGTGATAAGCTCTACAATTTATACAAGACCGCTTATTTTATAGTTGCAGTCTTCATTTTTAAAATGAACAAATGTTGAGTGATCAAATTTCGCTCGTGCGAAAATGGTATTTTTTTTGATACAAGATGAATTCGTTTTCTCTCATTTCATCTTGCTGTCACTTGATGTGTTGTTTTTTATACCAAACATAAAATATATCATGAGATGCAACCCGAAAAACTTTCCTGTTTGCAAACGATAAATATAACAAGATGAAAGAAGAAAAAAAATATGCCATTGTGGCACGGATGAAATTTGATCACTCAATATTTGTCTATTTTGAAAACGAAGAAGTGCAACTATAAAATAAGCGGCCTTATGTGAATTGCAGAGCTTTTCACGTTGCATCTTTTGGTATATTGTTTTTTTAATAGGACAAAGTAAGTGATGAAAAAATGGGATGCAGAGCGTGGCTATTCATTATGTCGAACCCATTACTTTTTACAGCCTTTTTATATGCTTTTACTTCTTATCTGCATTCAAATATCTCTAAAACAGTTTCTAGGCCTAGTCATATATGGTTTTATAGGGAACTTCAAGCGCTCTCTTTTGATAATAAAAAGAGTGTTAATGGCAGAGATAGTAGAGGGGAAATTTTGAAAATAGTGAGAGGTTCCTTATTGCCGGGACATCCGTTAGAATACGCTTACTGTCGGAAATTTTAGACATTTACTCAGTAACACAGTACTATTTTAAATAATGTTCATTATTTTGTGACATGCGATACAATTGATTAGTCCAAGAAGCACAACTACCAAGCACAACCTTTTTTTCGAATTTTTTAATAACACATTATTTTAATTCTTCGATCATGTTGCATTGAATGTCATTCTATTCAAAAAACAAAATATCCCACAAGATGCAGCATGAGATGCTCTACAATCTACAAATCTAAAGTATACTATTAATTGTATAATTTTGTTTCCAAAAAAGCAAAACTCAAAAATTTTATCTTTGAAAGTTGTGTATCTTAGATCAATCGATTGTATCGCATGTCACAAAATAATGAACATTATTTAAAATAGTAAAAATATCTACATTTTTCTTGAGAATTTTACGAGGAATCTTTTGATAAAAAAAAATTTTTCTTAAACACTGAAAAATGAGTGAAATATATGCAAAATACTGACAGGCTCATTCATTATGGGCCATTCGTTACTCGGAACAGATTAAACTTATATGTGTCTTCATTCTTGTTAGCGACGACGAGCGTCTTCGCTACCGTTTCTCTTTTCTCCCATGTTCCATCTCATATTAGAGGCATTCTTTCTTTTCTCTTTATTCCATGGCCTGTCTTTCGAGAAAGAATGTTATCTTTGATATCATTCTTTCTCTGTTTCGTTTTCTTTTATATACATGTGCTTTGTTTGTTTTGGAGTCAGTCCCTCTTTTTTTGTTTTTTCACATACACTTTCACATAGCCTTGCAGACAGGCTTACAATTCTATTTTTAGATTAGAACTCGTTTCGATATTGATTCAATAATTTGACTTTAAGCATGGCAGGTAAAAAATTATCATCTTAGCAACAACAAAAACAGTCAGATGCCCTGATTACTTGTGAGATATGTCTTGATCATTATATCGATCCACGTATACGACCTTGCTCACATACTTTCTGTCTGCAATGCATACATAATACCGTTTCTAACAATAGTGGCCAGTTTCAGTGTCCTTTTCGTTGTGGTAGGTTATCATTTGGCACAAATCAATCCCCAAATAAAATCCTCATTTAGGGATTTTTTTATTAGGAGATTTTTTTCGTATGAAATATATCATACATTTTGTGTTTCAAGACTATCCTTTTCGCATTCGAAATCGTATTGGCAAAAATAAAACTTTCAAAGTCATATTTGTTGGAGATATTTGGTTTGCATTCACTAAACATAACAAGAACAATTTTACGTTAAATCTGGTGACTAGAATACATTTTAGGTTACTGCAAAGTCTTGTTTTTGGCAACGCAAAACATATTCTGGTCACCAGATTTACTTCAAAATTGCTCGGTGTAATAACTCAAATTAGATTCTGGTCACCAGATTTAACGTAAAATTGTTCTTATTATGTTTAGTGAATGCAAACCAAATATCTCCAACAAATATGACTTTGAAAGTTTTATTTTTGCCAATACGATTTCGAATGCGAAAAGGATAGTCTTGAAATACAAAATGTAAGATATATTTCATATGAAAAAAATCTCCTAATAAAAAAATTCCTAAATGAGGATTTTTTTGGGGATTGATTTATGGCAACCAATGCGGGGCAAATGATAAACATTGCATTTACCAGGATTGGATCATCTATCTGATTGGCTTGAGATTAACGGATTGTAATGTTCTAGCTACAAGAAGATTACATGGACAGAAAATGTTCATGACACTTGAAGTAAGCACGATCCTTACAACTAAGTTTCTCGTCTTGATATGTGAGGGACCAGTCTCGGCAGCCGGGATCAGGACTGGGACCAAAACAAATTTTACCGTGATCTGAACTTGAGTCTGAGACTAGGATATGCTTAACTTTATCCGTTCTCAAGTGTACTTTTTCGTATATCATAAATCAATTTATTCTTGTCACACTAATATCCTGTAATACACGAAGAAAAACACATCATCATTATAGATATGCTCGCTCATGTCGCCTATTTTTGATCGAAGCTGGTGGTTAACCGTGGTTGTATATAAAACTGACGGTCCAAGCGGTTTACTCATTTTTCATTACTTTTTGATTGACTTTTATATAGAATCAATATTATCCATTTTCAAAACATCGATTTCTATTTGAAAAAGTCGATTTTAATATAATATCGTATATTATTTTAAACAGTGCTACAATTTTCTGTATTGGTCAATCTCTGACTAATACTTATTTTTATGGCGAGATATTTAATAAGTATCCAAAATCGTAAACTTAGGGAAAACAGCTGATGTGGCTAGTACCAGCAGCTTGAGCGCCCTCACAAAAATAAAGAAGCGCGATTTGGACTGAAATTTGACGTTTTTCTAAGAGTTAAAAATTATTCGTTCATTGATAAGTGGAAAAATATCAAGAAAAACAAACGCGGTTAACTGGCGGCTTTCTACCGATTATGATGACATGGGTGACCAGCCCTGGTCATAGTCTCAGTCCTGACCACCGAAATCGGTACCGGAGTCGAGATCTCGAGAAAAATAACAGGACTAAGCTGAAGTCTATAGTAAAATATTGTATAGTTTTAATCAAATTATCTTGTAAATCATATAAACCAGAACATAATTCACGAAAAATGAGGCGAAAGTTATCCCTAGACCAGTATCGAAACCCAAAAAAATAGGAGTGAAACAAATCTCGAATGGATTGGAATTTGGGACCAAGATCCTTGCCATCTGATTTGGATTTAGAGCTTAGGTTTTGGCTTGGATCTGGAAGATTATATCTGAATTTGATCATTCGGGTCATTTGAGATAATTCAAATCAAATCCAAAGCATATGACACCGAATTTCAAGGCTTTGAGTTTGTTGCATTTCTACGAAAAATTAAAATCACTAGGACTGGAACCAGGACCAAAAAAACTTGATCCCGCACATGTCTATTCCCGTCAGAGAATTCTGGTGTACGTGATTGTTGTTCTAAATGAAAACTGTAATATTTCTAATTCAGAGATGAGCACTATTGAAAGTTTATCTAGTCATTGCTAGTGATAGGCTCTGAAGATCAGACAGAAGAATATATAATGAGATATTTTCGCATCAGCATATTGCATATATCATCTTCTTATAATTCTAACGTTAGTTTTTTGAAGAATTGCCTCGCTACTTGACGCTCAGGCACTATCACAGCTGTCAGTACATCCTGTTCTTTGGGTGCATGTTTTTGAATGTCGAAAAACTTGAACATTGTCATGCGTTTGACATACATACTAATAACAAAACAATTGCCTTGGACGACGACGTGCACAGGATTGAGAAGATCGGTCACGCTTGCTTGTAGTTTATCTCTCCTTTCGATACGGTATTCCATTCTGACGGGCGTCTGTAAGTTTCCTAACTGGTGAGCAATTTCTTTTAAGTTGTTCGTCAATGTTTCTTTCGCCTGTAGTAGTTTTGCATGGTCGTTAGTCGAGAGAATATCCTTAAACATTTTTCGCTGTTCTTCTAGCCTCTCATTTTGCTTCTCAGTTGAGTTTCATATGCGTCACTGAGTTTCTTATGTTTTGTTTCAATCTCACGGATTTGTTGTTTTAACAGTCTCTCGCGCTCATCCATTATCGCACGTAGAGTTGAAAATGTTTGAGTGATTGTTTCTTCTTTAACACTATTAGTTGAACTCATCGGGCGTATCGCACTGCTCCAGCTTTGGTTCAAAGATGTTTGTATTCTTTGACGCTCAGCCTTCACCTAAAAAGCCACAAACAGCTCTTCGATGGAATTAATGAGAACACAACTGTACACTGACCTCATTTTCTATCTCTTTTGCAACCTCAATTATTGCTTGAACTGTATGGCTTTTGTGTTTGTAAACTTGACAAACACGACAAATGAGCCCCATGACAATCGCGGCACCAATAGTTTATTTCTCCGTCACGATGTAATTCGCATGAGATCGTTTTTGGTAGTTTTTGCCTGATCCGACACTCTTTGATGAGATCTCAAGGCAGGTAATGCGTGAACTTCATCGCTGCATTTCTCGCAATAGCTGCTACCACGAATGTCTACCATTTGCCCTAAATTGTCGTCCCCAGATTCGTCTCTACATCGGGTCTCCATTTAAAGACAATTACATAATTACGGTCAATTCTGAAGACCAAGTGGGGACTGTTCAATAGAGGGACTTTTTTCAAATATAAGATATGGCATGTATACCAGCACCGGGCATCTCAATATCGATACTACTGTCCGTTCCAGAAGTCAAGGCATTCCGTTGTTTTTTGAATAAATTTTGATAAAAATAAGATAAAGATCTGCGGTTTTCAGCATTCGATAGCCAAGCCTCAATAGCATGTTTTCATAACCAAAAACTTTTCTGAGAAAAAATTCAAAGATCTGCTTTTCAGAGGGTGTTTGAAAAATCAGACTGTATTTCTGAAAACTGCCTTAGAAATCTACTGATTTTTTACATATTCGAAATCAACATTGAAAACTGCGTCAACTAATATACATTTTGAATTTTTTAATGAACTTTTTTTCTCATCGAAAAATTTACCCCTATTTATCCTCTAGACCACATCAAAAAATGAATTGAGTCAAAAAGTCACTTAGACAGTGAAAAGCAAGTTCGGAGCTTATACTATGTTAGTAGGACACAAACTCGACAGAATTCATTTTTTGATGTGGTCTTGCGGGTAATTAGGGGTAAACTTTTTGATGAAAAAAAAGTTCATTATAAAACTCGAAATGTATATCAGTCGGCGCAGTTTTCGATGCTGATTTCGAATATGTAAAAAAATCAGTAGATTTCTATGACAGTTTTCACAAATCCAGCGTGGTTTTTCAAACATCCTCTGAAAAGCAGATCTTCGGAATTTTTCTCAGAAAAGATTTTGCTTATGAAAACACGCTATCAGGCTTGACTATCGAATGCTGAAAATCGCAGGTCACTATCTTGTTCCTATCAGAAGTTATTCAAAAACCAACAGAGTGTCTTGGCTTCTGGAACGGACAGTAGTATTTATACATGTTTCGTATTGTCATTAACTAAAGATCTGCTATCCGAATGTAATCATCGTAATATCCTATTTGATGATCAGATTCAAAATAGTGCACAGATGTTATTCTAATGTAATGCATGGTAATGTCAAATTCGACGACTAGATTTAAAAACCATGCAGACGTTTAATTTTTTATCTTTTTTTGTCGTCTCACCTTGGTAATCTTTCTATGTAATTTATTTAAAAATTTAATCCAACATTCTCTTTTAAGGCGGAGTAGTGCTCAAGTCTAATTGATATGAAACAGTGCATCAAAAATGAGAAAAAATTTCGTACTGACAGCACAGTTGATTTTGCAAACAGAATCTACGACTATATTTTAATTCTATTCTAGCGAGTAAACGCAAAGATTTTATTATGTTATGAGATTGTGTCGGCAATATTTAGTTTGCTTGAGAAGTTATGGAAAAGTACGAAATTTAAATGCAGCAATGATATATCGAAATGCAATTGCAAAAGGAATGATAAATACATAAATGAAGCAATGATTTGAGATCAGACAACTTTCTGATTCGTGAACAGCTGTCTCTATGATAGATGATATCCGAAAAAAAAAATAGTTTAGCATGAAACTCTTTGACTACGATACCATGGAGAGGTTTACTATGGAACTATATCTGTTGCACAATTTGGAAGAATTTTTATACGAAACTTCTAAGATTATGAAAATTTGAGTAAGGTTTCGTACATTTGTACAAAATCCTAAAGATATAATAAGGTTCCACAAGACAAGAACATGCACCAGTTGCTCACTAGATTAATGTGATGGTTTTTGCAAGAGAAGAAATTTCGCAAAATCAAACTTCTTTTGGGTTCTATGAACTCCTCTTATTTTTTTCTTAGTCATTCAATGACAGGACATCTATTGTGAATTTGTCTGTACCCTGTCCAGCATGAGTTGTTTCTTCGTCTGTCACTCTCCTTCATCCTGTGCAAGAAAAAATGCTTTCTTAAAACATAAACAGCTGTTATTTGAATCGATTTCAGAAAAAGAAACGAAATATTAACAAAGAAAGAATCCTTCAGCAGGTTCGATCTTCAAAAGCAGATAACAATCAGATTTCTTTTTCACTCTAAGAAAACAGCATTTGTCGGGATTGAAACGTACTGAGAAAGACAGTGAATGATAGATATAACGGGTGGCCCAGAGATAATGATGCACTTTTATTTTATCTTTTTGACGGCATTACAATGTTCCTAGAAAAAACATTTCAAGACTAAAAAGGATAGAATTTTGTGCTCTACAAGAGTATGGTACAAAATTGATACTGCATTCTATAACATCTTTTTCAAGAAATGCCTATCATTCGCCTCAAATTGTGGTTCCCTGAATTGACCCTCAGATCATGTCCTCATTTGGGAATAATAAAACAGTTAAAGTAAATTCTGGTTACCAAATGGGGATTTTACTTTGGGGATGTTTTTATCATACGATACACTACAATCTCTTTCTCTTCTAAGGGCGTATTATTGAAACTACAGGTTGTCCCAAAAGTCACCTACCAAAAAGAAAGTTGAATATCTCCATTGTATTTTGATGAAATGAGCTGACTTCTTTCCTGATGATAGAGAAAACTTCCAAGTTTTTATTTGTCAGTGAAAAGTTTAATAACGTTGCTTAAAACTATTATGATTCATCTAAACGAGAAAAAGACATATTTCTACAAAAGATAAACGACAGATCTCATATTTTTGTAATCTGAAGAAAACTCAAGTTCTTGAATTTCTCCAACTTTCTAATAAATTATTTGAATCTTTGAGTTGTCTGTAGCCTATCTAACTGCTCAAGAGCTTCGCAAGATTTTCTTGAGTGTTCTTGGACACAAAAGTCTTGTAAACACTAACGACTACAGTTAGCGTTTGACAGATTACTTCTGTGGATAGTCAACAAAAAACAGAAAGACTTTCAAAAAGTTATTGGAAAAACCCATTTTATAGAGCTTTTTTCACTGATCATTTTGGTAGAAAAACTTTCTATTTTTACCAAGAAATAATGGTGCTAGAGCCGAGATGCTTCAAAATATCAAATAGCCCTAACCGGAACAATATAACGTTTTGCAGTATTTTGTCTTTAGCTCCATCATTTCTTGGTAAAGCGAGAAAAGTTTTCATACCAAAATGATCTGTAGAAAAAGCTCTACAAAATGGAATATGGCAAGAAACTGTCGAAAACCGTTCTGTTTTTTGTGGTTACCTACTGAGGGAAGTGTTTGAAAAACAGACCATATTCTGTATTGAACTAGATAACGCCAGCTTCCAACTGTGTTGAAAAGTAGCACATACATTAATCAAAACTTGAGAGTTTTCTATATCATCCGAGAAAAAGACCAGCTCATTTGGCCAGAATACAGTGAAGATATACAATTTTCTTTTTGGTAGGTGACTTTTAGAACACCCTGCAAAACTTTTGAGGTGATACCTATTGGAGGTATTTAGTTCGGATAAGTTAAACATGATAGAAACACATTTTCCATATATTTGGTGACCAGAATGTATTTTGGGTTGTCAAAAAGAGAACATTTTAGTAAACCAAAACACATTCTGGCCACGAGATTCGCCTCGAAATTGTTCGCTGTAGTATTCCAAAATACATTCTGGTCACCAAATTTATGGAAAATGTGTTTCTATCATGTTTAATTTATTCGAACTAGACACATCGGATAGGTATCACTTCAGAAGTTTTAGTTTCAATAATACGCTCTTAGAAGAGAAAGAGATTGTAGTGTATCGTATGATAAAAACATCCCCAAAGTAAAATCCCCATTTGGTAACCAGAATTAACCTTAACTATTTTATTATCCCCAAATGGGGATATGATTTGTGGGTCAACTCAGGGAACCACAATTTGGGGCAAATGATAACTCTTACCTTTTCAAGTCTTTTGGGTTTCGCTTGATTTGTTCAATTGAAATCTTTTTCTGGTTAGATGCAGCTATAAATACAATTGGCATTTTATAGTAAATGAAGTGAAATGAGATCTTTACTTAGTTTTTGAAAATCCATCAATATAAAAACAATTATTATCAGAAAATAGGATTTCATTGACAAAAATCTGTTTTACTTCCTAGTTGAACATGAACTTCGATGCGATTTTTCGAACCATAGTCTATCATCTAATATTATCTTTCCATACGCCCTACTTGGAATTAAAGCTTGTTTACTCAGTCAATAAGTCAATTATTTGTTTTTCCTACCATGTCAGGATATGTTATTTAACTATTTCAATCAATATTTTTGTGCGAATTCAACTTCTTCGACTTAAGAATTTATATTGAGCGATAAAATTAGTCTTGTGAAACATTTTTAATTCCCAAATCAAGAGCTACTGTTGACGCATCATTCAACACAAGTCTTCAGATTTGATGATTAGGATCAGTTTGTAATATGAAGGAGTCTCTATCTTTTTCTTTCTTGGAATGATTTTTCTAGAAACATTGTAAGGTCCTCAAAAAGATAAAATAATAGTGTCTTATTATCTCTGGACCATTCGTTATGTTTATATTTTTTCACTCTATTTCTTCCTCATATGCATGACTTTATGTGAGGTGAAGCATTCTTCCATAAAAGGAAACGATTTCTCCATTGACTGATCCAATCATCCACTGCCCTCGAGTTTACCGTGGTCCTGTTAACAGACTTTTTCTAAAGTCATCGCCTGTGTCCCATATAATTGTGCAATTGTCTGACATTTTTATTTATAAATTCAAGAATTTGCTGCTCCTGGCACCTGCGAAAAACTCCTTTGTGGAGGACGTCCTTGTGCCAAGTGTCACCATTGCGGTGATTGGCATTTTACTGGCGATCAAGCCACTTGGGAGTGGGTCTGCAATTACAAGAATTGGAAAGAAGCGGATGTAAAGCTTTGGCGCGATGGTCATTACAAGCTTTTCACCAAAATTCATAATGCCACGTGTCTTCTTGATCTTCATGATGCTCGTAGTCTTGGTGATCGTCTTCGTGATCTTGATGATCGTGTTCGTGATGGTATTGATCGTTTTCGTGGTGATCTTTCTTCTAATGATCTTGATCTTATTCGTGATGCTCGTGCTCGTGGTGATATTATTTTTCCTATTGGTTGTCATTTATGCTTATGCGAGAGACATTAAGTACTTGGTTGGTCTGCATGCCGATTTTTTTTAATTATGTGTCGGTGACGATGATTATCAAGGTTTTTCCATAAAATAAATATTGATGACTGTGGGCACCATTTAAGGAAAAGAACCATTTAAGGGAAAATATGGACATCATTATAGAGGCACACATGATAAATCTGATTGGTTGCATGAATTGGAACACATCTCGTTGTATTAAATTACTCTTAAAAATATGTCGATAATTGAAAAAAAACTAAACTAGTACAAATTTTTTATAAATTGAAACAGATGTAACTTGTCATCGAGACATTCCATTTTGCAAAGAATTCGAGTTATTCTATGAGACAAGTCGACTTATCCTATAGAATTAGTCACTATTTTCAATTAAGACATTCCAGTCACAAGAGGCGAGTTATCGCATGAGATAGCTCGAAATATTAAGAATAGCTTACTCAAACATATGAGGCGACTTATCTCATAGGATAACTTGAATTCGGCACTAAGCAAATATCTTAGTCAAAATACAGGAATAAATCGGTAGAACAAGTTGAACATTTAAATGTAATCTCAAAAATTTCAAGAATGAATATATTATGATAAAACAGAAGTAATAATACATCATTCTATTGTTCAAAAGTCCATATATTCTATTTATGGCTAGCTTTTTGTGCTAAACGAGTCGTCATTAAATGATTGCATGTGCCTCTACAATGGTGTCCATATTTTCCTAGGGGTAAACGGCAGACTTTTGTAGTTGAAGTTACTTTGGCTACTTTATCATACTTCAAGTTAATTTGAAGTACTTTAAGCCAACTTCGAGCTACTTCACATGGACTTCAATCTACTTTAAGCTACTTCATGCTACTTTAAGTACTTCTAATACTTCCATCTACCTCAAGTACTTTCAATACTTCGATCTTCTATAAGTACTTTGACACATTAAAAATTTCTCTATATAACTATAAGCACAGATGGTGAATATTAACTTATCGATCGTTTTGTTTTTAACAATAAATAATTAAATATAAATAACTCAATATAAACAAGAAAAAATCAATAGAAAGTATAGCATTACATTAGTATTCCCATGGTTTATTTAAAAAGATACGATAAAATCGAAAACGATAGACAATCGCATATCAAATAAAATGAATTAAAACAGAGAAGAGATGTGTTCATTTACGACTTCTTTTTGTAGAATGACGCTGTTGTGATTGTGATGATAAAAGACATTTACGACTATTATGTATAACTTGATTTGATAATGTCTGAGAATCAATATGAGCTGTTATTTGTGTATTAATAGGTGAAACAAGACTTTGTGTTAACGGTACATCTGGTTGAGATGTACTTAATCTAATAGATGGTGATGACGTTTGTTGATGTTGTTGTTTTGATGTTAAATCTCGTTCAACTTTTTTAATATTTTTCATATGATCACAACCATTAGACTGTAAATGCTTATAAAAGTTGGACACTTGTATTTTTTCATCATTTTTGTTTAGCAAAATCAACCTACTGCACTTACATTTAATAGATGCTTTTACCTCATCATTTTCAACGCAATTAATATTTAAAATAAAATCGATGTTTTCTTCAAAATCAAACGTTTCCAAATTAAAATTCTCCTTATTATCCGAACACTATTTATGTATGAGCTTAGGAACATGTGCTTTATGTTCAATTAAAGAAAATTTATTTGAAATTGTTGTTGGTAGTAGTGCTGCAGTTGTTAATGGTAGTGCTGTTGTTGTTGTTAATGAAGATGCAAATGATGAATTAACAGCATGTAATTGTTGTACCGATCGCTTTGTTTTCTTTGATTGTTTATTGACATTCTTTTTTAAAGCATCTTTCAATAAACGAAATCTAGAAATAACTCCAGGTTCGATTAAAAACTTTTCTTTTTTTAATTTAAAAGCTAATTGACCTTTCAAATCTTCTAATTCTTGATCTTCAATACCACAATTCAAAATATCAAATGGATTTTCAGTAAGTAATAACGATGATGTTGTTTTGACAGATAGTTTTTCTAATAGATTAGCTTCTGGTTCACCAAATGTAGTCTTAATAAATTGAAAAAAATCATAACCCAACAATGTTAATACATTAGCCGGTAAAAAGCCCATATTGCAAGAAGTCGACATTGGACAAATCTTCTAAAATGATATTTCAATAAAAATATAGGGAGATTCAGTAAATAATATTTGGATATAAAGAAATGTCTTTTGAATAATCAGCGCAATAGAGATAAAACATAGTATCTGAGTGGAGTTGAAGATGAAAAGATGATCGATTAGTTAATACAGTTAAACAATCGAGGATAGTTAGAATGTTTACAATTTTTCACTTGACAGTGAATTTCTAATGCTTTTCAGAAAACGATGACATCTGTAAAAACAAGTATAGTAAGAAGGACTCTTCTTATCGTCAATGAATTCTACTTAAACATATTAATTGATTGGAGATAAATGAATCCAATAATTAAAAATTTCCTGAGAACTCTTTTTAACGTACATAAATACAGTTGGTGTTTGGTTTTCATTAGTCTTATATTATATGAAGTCCATTTTTGTCAAGAATATATCATAAACGTTCAATATGTTATTATCAACATGAATCGAAATGTCTCTTCTGCTGCTTACATATAATCATCGCAGTTTATTTTTCTGTTTCAACTAATGTATCTGATGAGTTTTTTTTTCATGCAGATCTATCTATTTGACTCACATTTTTGATTTTGTTTTCATGCTTCATTGTTATTTCCCGTTTCTTTTTTTTCTTTACATACAAAACTAATGATACAACGTTTTTTTTGCATCATCTCACAAGAAATGATCCATTCATCGTAAATCAAAATAAAAGAAGGACGGAACTTCACACTTCAATGTACTCAATAAATTAATTTGTCTTATTTTGTTAAACATATAGCAGCACTCATCGAATAACTGCTAATCTCATCAATATTTTCTTTTCAATTATTGAACAGTTTGTTGATAATGCTTCTACGATACTGAATTTTCTTATCTATCTTCAGATTAATCTTCTAGTAACAGTCATATCAATTCTATCGTTCTCTAGACATAATTAATTCGAAATTGTTTGAAAATATTTGAAATCGTATGGTTCCTATATACATGAACATAATTCCCTCGACTGTAGGGAGGGTCATACGAAGAAAAATAGTTTGTTTGTTTGTTTGCTTGTCACAGGTCAAAAAAACATCAGCGTTAAAAAAACATATGCTTAGAACTTCTATATATGTACACGGTTTTTGAAGTTTTGCTAAAATTTTGCTATGAGTTATTAATGTGCAGGAACCAAAATTGAAGTCAGATTTTAGATCCGATTGCCCACTGCTCAGCAAAAAGGAACCAATCAGAAATCAGCTTTTTTAAATTACGGTTTTCTAGACTTTTGATAAAAGTTTGTTATAGGTTATTGATGCCCAGCAATCCGAAACTGAAGTCAGATTTTGGATTTCACTGACCACTGGTCAGCAAAAAATGGACCAGTCAGAAATCAGCTTTTTTAACTCTTTGGGAACGGTGGTACAAGAGTTGTACCACCTAGCGTTATGTAGTAAAAAAACACATCGTGAACAGTTATGTCAAAGGTTTTCGTACAGGAAGGTTAGAAAGTGCTCCAATTGTCATGTTAGAGATGCCTTTTTTAATCGCGTATATATCTTTCTCAAATATTCACTTTTCATTCTTTCATTGTATAATGACGTTATAGTTTTCTTGCACGTTTTCTTACGTATCAAATGCGAAGAATGTTCGATAACATTTTCGCTCCCCATTGCTCTTGTTGTGTATACATATATACTCATGTGCTCTTGAGAAGAAGCCACTTCATTTTATCACTCCATTTGTTTTTATCATGCAAATTTAATTGATGGAGTCTTTCGATAGCGACGATTATTCGCTTGATTCTCTGACCAGTGACGAGAACAATGACAGTGACCTCAGTTTTGACTCGGATGAATTGGTTGATGACCTACAGGAGCTTCAGATCTTCAATGAATTTTCGAATGAAGGCCAAATGGATATAGATTCTATGAGAGAAAGTCATACTGATGACAGCGGTTTCACATCGATTTCCCTCGATGATATAGCACCAATTGCTGTATTCAGAAGCTTTTTCACAGAAGAAATTTTCAACCTGATTGTCGAACAAGCAAACATTTATGGACAACGGAAATTTCAAAGAAAAAGTCAGAACACAAAGGAACGATGGAAGGACGTGGGATTCAAAGATATTGAATCATTTCTTGGAATAATTACTGTAATGGGAATCAATGACTTGCCACGAATGAAACTTTACTGGAGCAAAGACAATATTTTTCATAATGGTTTCATCTCCGCGATCATATCGAGAGATCGCTTTCTCCAGATCTTTTATAATTTACACCTTGCCGATAATTCTCTGGAGCCAAAAAAGGGATCGAATGATTATAGTAAAATTTACTAAATTAAGGATTTCATTGAGATTTTGGTTGCAAATTTTCAGAAGAATTATAAGTTTGGTCGTCGTGGATCGATCGACGAAACTATGGTGAATTTCAAGGAAAGGGCAAGTCTCAAACAATATTTACCTGCAAAACCGATGAAGAGAGGCTATAAAATTTGGTCTCTATGCCATTCTATTACTGGCTACTTATTCAACTGTAGAATTTACCTCGGAAAAGAAAATGCTGTTGACAACGAAACACTTTTGGGTGAACGTGCTATTTTGACTCTTATCGGTGGTCACAATTTCGAAGGAAAACATTTGTACCTCGATAACTTCTTTACTTCTCTTTCATTGTTAGAGAAGTTAAAACTGCGAGGAATAAGTGCCACGGGTACTATTCGAGCTGATCGACTTGGCATTCCGTCGCAATTTGCTTTGAAAGAGAAAATGGAACGAGGTGAATACAAATCAATCGTTACATCAAAATGTGTTCTCTTCAAATGGATGGATACGAAGTGTGTCTTTCTGGCGTCAAACGACTGTCAAAATACTGAAACCGTTAGAATATCTCGACGATTGAAAGATAGACAGCTCATCGAAATTGACTGTCCTAAAGCAATCAAGGACTACAACAAGTTTATACGTGGTGTTGATCGATTCAATCAGAGAATGTCCTGCTATTTGTTTGATCGAAAGTCTAGAAGAAATTGGCTTCGCCTTTTCATTTTCTTCTTTAATGCGTCTTTAGCTAATTCATATATCTGTTACAATCAATTAGCCCAGGACAAATTATCATATTTGAATTATTGAGTTTCGGTAGCTGAATCTCTTTGTTCTGGTACTGAGCGGATACCCTCAGGAAGACCTCCTTCGGACAAGATGCGCAATGCAGCATCACCACCGCGTGCTGCTCAATTGAATGGTCAAATGCATTTGCCTGTCATTGGAACCCGACGCAGGTGTGCTTACTGTAGCACAAAAGAAGTTCAAGTTCGATCAAATATCGAATGCTCTATTTGCAAACTGGCGTTTTGCGTAAAAGACGAAAAAAACTGTTTTTTTGAATACCATCAAAGTTTTGTGGGAATATTTTGATTGAGAGTCAATAAACCGATAAAAAGAATCATTTCTATATGAGAAAAAATTCCGTCCCCGAAGGGTTAAGACAATGCAAAAAAAAGACAGTACTGGAATTGTTTAACAGCAGTACATCATTCTACTTCACTTTCACAACTGCTCCATTACCGATTTCCAATGAATGAGATTTAGCAACCAGCGAACAGAAGCGTATCTTCCCTCTAACATGTTGGCTACATTTTCACACAATGTATATCTTTGTCGAAAGGAAAGTGGCTTCCCGAGGTGGCCTCCCGAGAACTTTATTATAACTAGAACACAGTGCTTTGGCACGATTTTCAACTTTCTTTATTTAGAGCTTGATTAAAAAGCAGAAGCGTAATCTGTTTTCTCCAACTTCATCGGACATCAATCCAACGACGTCCACGTTTATTTTTTGCCACTCCGGACACAATCACATACAACACTACATTTACCAACTTTTCCTACTTCATAACAAACTTCACGACTCACTCAGATCATTAGGACACACGGCAAATGTATGCGACCCAGGAAAGCACCGTTCAGCTATTTTCTTCACTTCGAGGCAAACGTTTCGATTTGTCCACCTTTTCGAAGATCAAATGGTATATGAATATTCCTAAAAATGGATCTGTTCAGCTATTTTGCTCACTTCGAAGCAAAACTTGCGAATTGGTCAGCTGAACGAACATGACATGGCATATGAATATTTCGCATTAACGTATTCTGTTCAGCCAGTTTGCTCCCTTCGAAGCAAAGCTTACAAGTCGGTCACTCAATCAAGATGACAAGGGAAATGAGTATTCCTAAAAATGGCTCTGTTCAGTTATTTTGCTCCTTTCGAAGCAAAGCTTTCGCTTCTATCAGCTCATCCAAGACGGCAGAAGAAATGAATCTTCTTCACCAATGTTCTATTTAACTATTTTGCTCACTCTGAAGGATTACTTGCGAGTCTGTCACTTGATCGAAGACCACATGCGGAATGGATATATCTAAGCAATGATCTGTTCGGTTATTTCGCTCACTCCGAAACAAACCTTCCGTATTCGCCAGCTGATCGAAGATCACATGCCTAATGGTTATTTCTAATGAATACTCTATTCAGATATTTTGTTCACTTCGACCCAAACCTTGGGAGTTAGGCAGCTGATTGAAGATGGCATGGCAAATGAGTATTTCTAAGCAAAATAGTTCTATTTAGTTCTTTTGCTCCGTTCGAAGCTAAGCTGGAGAGATGGTCAGCTGATCGAAGATCACATTAGTAATGAATCTTTCTCACCAATGATCTGTTCAGACATTTTGTTCATTCCGAAGCAAAGCTTGAGAGATGATCAGCTGATCGAAGATAGCCTGCCTAATGGTTATTTCTAATGAATGCTCTGTTCACCTATTTTTCTCATTTCGAAACTAAGCTTGGAAGATGATCAGCTTATCGAAGATCAGATGGTAAATGAATATTCTTAATAATAGTTCTGTTTAGCTATTTTGCTCACTTCGAAGCAAAACTGGCGAGTTGGGCAGCTGATTGAAGATGACATGGCAAATGGGTATTTCTAAAGAATGTTCTGTTCAGATATTTGGCTGATTTCGACGCTAAGCTCGATAGATGATCAGTTGATCGAAGATCACATGCGAAATGGATATTTCTAATCAGTGCTCTATTCAGTTATTTGGCTCACTTCGAAGCAAAGGTACCGAGTTGGTCAGCTGATCGAAGATCACATGGAAAATGATTCTTTCTTAGGAAGGGTCTGTTCAGACATTTTGCTCACTCCGAAGCAAAGCTTGTTAGTTGGTCAACTCATCCAAGATGACAGTGAAAATGAATCTTTCTCACCAATGATCTGTTTAGATATTTTACTCATTCCAACGCAAAGCTTGTGCGTCGGTCAACTTATCCACGATGGCAGGGAAAATGAATCTTTCTCAAGTTGGTCGGAAATTGTCTGTTCATATATTTTTCTCATTTCGAAACTAAGCTTGGGAGATGATCAGCTTATCGAAGATCAGATGGTAAATGAATATTCTTAATAATAGTTCTGTTCAGCTATTTTGCTCCCTTCGAAGCAAAGCTTGTGAGTCGGTCAGTCAATCAAGATGACAGGGAAAATGAGTATTCCTAAAAATGGTTCTGTTCAGCTATTTGGCTTCCTTCGAAGCAAAGCTTTCGCTTCTATTGGCTCTTCCAAGATGGCAGGAGAAATGAAACTTTTCCAGGAATGTTCTGTTCAACTATTTTGCTCATTCCGAAGAAAAGCTTGCGAGTCTGTCAGCTGATCGAATATCACATGCGGATTGGATATTTCTAAGTAATGCTCTGGGCAGCTATTTTGCTCACTTCGAAGCAAACCTTAAGAGTTCGTCAGCTGATAGAAAACCACATGGTGAATGAATATTTTTAATAATAGTTCGGTTCAACTATTTTGCTCACATCGAAGGAAAGCTTGGGAGTTGGTTAGCTGATCAAAGATCATACGGTAAAGAAATAGCTAGAACGACATGTGCCAGGGTACTATTCACCTACTTTTCTTATTTTGAAACTGACATTTTAAGGTAGTCCGCTGATCGCAGATCGCATGAAAAACGAGTAACTCTCACCTTCACGCTTCAGATGGTTGTTTTCACTTTTCTCACTCAATTTGGACAAACGGTTTTGATATGGTAATTCAGTCGAAGATCGTATAGCAACTGTATAGATCTGATATTGCCGTTTCTTTTCATTGGTTCACAAATATGGCTCGCTTCCAGGCAGAGATTGTGAATTGGTCAGCGAATCAATTGAAGATTACATGGCAGATGGATAATACTACTTATCAGGATTATCATCATGATACCAACATTCGGCACAACGATTCTGCCCAACTGTTTCGCTTACTTCGAAACAATACTTTCCAGTTGTTCAGATGAACAAAGGCCACAGGACACATGAATAATTGTTAGCACGACTCTATTCATCTATCTTGCTCACTTCGCAGCAAAGATTACAGTGGTAAACTTGTAACACATTTAATAATAAGTAAATGCTCATAATGACCGCCACATCCAAGTTCCTTTGAAGAGGATGATGACATTGATTGTTGGTATTCTAAACGAAAGGTTCAATCATTAACATTAACTCGACCAACGAGCCTATTTATATTCAAAAACAAAAAAGAGAGACTCACAGATACGAGAGAAAAACAGGTGCCTATATTAATAACGCAGGCATATATACTGATAAGTAGAGAGAGAAAGCCCGCGCAGACAGCAAAAAGACACATACAACCATGCTCACCGAAATTACGGGACCAAATTACAAATGACTCGGAAACCGGCAGAAAGGAGAACATATAAGTATAAACACGCGACAGTGCACCATTTTCGAAAGGTAGAATACAAACAGTGATGTGCGTTGTATTCTTGGTTAACACAGTTTAGTACATGAATGCGCACGCGTTAGGATTGGTGAGTGATACAAGATGGGCGAAAAAAGAGTTGAGAGATCACACGTTAGATTTCGACTGAGATCACCAAAAAGTGCTCCAAGTAGGACACTATTCACGATGGTTGTATAATTGATTCAGCCATATTCTTTCATGTCTACATTTTCTGTGGTAGAGCTCGAAGATGGGAATAGGAAGTGGAGAGGAAATTGTCCAATGTTTATGCGCTTGTTCGTCTCATCGTCGAGTCAATGCAGCAATGCGCTCTGTTCTGTATCTTACCTGTGTATATGAGAGTCGAGTATATTTATGAATGATGATCGCAGTTATGCTATATAGACAGTTTCTCTCTCTGTGTCTCCTTGTATTTTTTTTGTTTTTTCCTGCTGCTCATTTATTGGCTGGGATGAGCAGCAATACACACCAACCAAAAGTTAGAAATGTAGTGGAATTGAATTAGAAGTTGTAGTTATTCGAACTCAAACGAATTTAGATGCAATTGAAGCGAACAGAAAGTTTATAGAATTTTTTCCCAACAGTCGTTGCAGATAGGTCACGAAGAAACTTGCTCAATCGAGTTTCTCCAAATTTAATTTCGATTACATATGTCAAAAGTACAATACACGTCGAGTTTTTTTGCCGCAAATCACAATTCTATAGCTCACATCGTTGCTCCGATATTCAGTTTTTAAAAATTGCATTATTTGTGGTGGTGAATTAAAGATAATTAGCTTTTAGTGATCAGTGTGTCATTTTTGTATGGCCAACGTAGAGTCGTGAACAGGACATGTCCGTTTAACGCAATTTTCTAGCGCATAATATTTTTCAAAAATTTCTATCCAATAAGAGTCAAGGCAAGGTCCTGAAATGAAAAAAACCACATAACAGACATCAAGAAATGACTAGCACTCTCAGTGTTTTCAAGTTTTCTACTCTGATTTAGAATCGATCGAGTTGAGTTTTTTGCCAAAAGATTCCCCATTCAATTCTCTATAAAACTATATGCTTTATTTATCAAATAGAACTTTCTCTAATTTTTCAGATGCGAAATAATCAATATAATGACATCAAGTGCAAAATGTAAAATATCTTTTTTCGATTTTTTTTCATGCCGCGTTTTAGTCATCCAACTGACATGAGCCTATAAAGACACGTTTCAAGTTTATAGTTCGAACGAATTTGCAAATAACATTTCCTACAATGAAATGGTTAGAACTGTAGACCAGAGCTGGGCAGCTCTGACTCCGGAGCTGGCTCTACTTTTTGATCGAGCCGGAGCCGGACTGGAAACGTTGTGCACGAAGCTGAAGCGGAGCCGGAGCTACTCATGAAGTATCGTGGTCGGAGCCAGAGCGGAGCCGGTGCCGATAGCTACTTGACGGCTCCGAAATTTTTTCGTTCTGTTTACAGTAACGAGGGAACCTTCTCAACTGATTAATCGCTTTTGAGCTCAGTCTCTAGGCATAAGGTAGACCCCAATGAGGTATGAAAAACCCCAAAAAAACAAATCCCCATAGGGCTTCTTCTTCTTGGAGTTATAGCCATTTTACTGAAATTTTACTGTGGCGTATGGTATATCGTAAAAACACGAAGTATTGTATTATAATCTGAAACTTTGCCCATAGTGCTCTAGTAATGGGTAGAATATCCTGAAAATTTAAGCACTAAAGAACGTTTTCTTCATAGCGTATTCAGCCTCCTAAAAATCAGCCATATTCCAAAATATTTCTTGGTTTTTTTAGACTTTAATACGTTATAAAGAAAACGTTCTTTAGTGCTTAAATTTTCAGGATCTTCTACCCATTAGTAGAGCACTCTATGGGCAAAGTTTCAGATTAAAATACAATACTTCGCGTTTTTACTATATACCATACTCCACAGTAAAATTTCAGTAAAATGGCTATAACTTCAAGAAGAAGCCCTTTGGGGATTTGTCTTTTTGAGGTTTTTCATACCTCATTGGGGTCTACCTTATGCATAGAGACTGAGCTTAAAAGCGATTAATCAGTTGAGAAGGTTTCCTCGTAAGAAAGAGGGTAACATTTGTGTTATAGGTTGTTAATGAGTGAATCGATCTGATAGATCGAAACTAAAAATCTCCGATTATTTTCCAAAACAATCGAAACATATATAGTGAGGGATCATGGAAGGACCAACGAAATATAAATGAAAAGGGAAAACACCTAAACACTATCAAAAGAGATCGTGTGGAAAATAACAAGATGAAAAAAAAAGAAAGGAAAAATCCTATATATATGTCATATGTGTTATCCATATTATAGGAGAAAAGAAAAGAAAGAAGAAAAAAAGATATATGTGAATGACACTATAACATAGGTATTTTCCACACGTGTTAATTCTCTTTGTGTATATGTATGTATCAACTGTACTTATCTCTTACTTTCTATCTTTCTATCGGGTATTCTCCAGATGTTTTCTCCTGGTTTTTTCCTTATTTTCTTTATATGACAACTTAAGTATATTCCATCTCTTGTCTAAATGTCTCGTATAAATATCAGCTATCCTTCAGCGAAAAAGACTTGTGCGCGCCTTTGTTTGAAAATAAACTACTTACACATAAACACTCTACTACGTATTAACTGGCTGTAATTTATTTGATCGTATCCTAAATTTAACATATTTTTCATTTTCATTCACCATTTGACAAAAATGATATCCAATTTGGACGAACAATCTGACTGTACATCAATTGTTATCGATGATGATGTCTTTAGAGATGAACCAAACATGGTTTCTGATTCTACTATCAAAGAGAAATCAATTCAGTACGATGCTACTAAACTGGCGCCGAATTGCATGACACAATTCTTCATCAACTACAGCTTCGAGAATAAATCGACTTTGTGTTTACTATGCAAAACCACGGTAAAGAAGAGTGGCGATTCAACTTTTAACTTTGTGCGTCATGTGAAACCTCATCACCTTGAAGCTTATAATACATAGACAGAGACAGTGGTTGCGGAAGAAAGAAAATTGCAAGCAAAACAACCATCGAACAAAGACGTTATGAACAGTCCTCGCGGTATAAAATACGCAAGTAATCAACTACGACAGATTGAACTGTCTAAAATGGTAACTAATGATCTGATTATTGGCCTCTTATTACCACTGTCTATTGTTGAACGATCTGAATTTCTTCGAGCGATGCGAACTGTTGATTCAAAATTTGTCGTCCCATCTCGACGGTCTATATGTCGTGATGTTTTACCAAAGGCTGTCGAAAAAGTTGAGAGTGAATTGAAATGTATCTGCAAATCAAGTCGTTTTGTTTCACTGACACTTGATTCCTGGTCTGACAGAAAAATGCGATGTTTCTATGAGATTACGATTCACCTAATTGAACAATGTCTATTCAAATCGTATTTATTGGCATTCAAATATCTTTCAGGTACGTTTTAAAAAGTCTGTACTCAAATTTTCTTTTTCTATCTTATGTGCTGAAGACCTCACATAAATTTTCATTTTTCTACATCAAACATAGACTGTTAAACTGACATGAAAATCAGTTATGAGACCTAGATTTCTCAGGCAATTGTTGGAGTAACAATCACTTTCAGGAAGGAAGGATATCGTATAATGCTCAACAATCTGATCAAGAATCGTCACTTTAAATACTTTCTAACTGCGTGCACGAACAGTGAATTTTTGTCAGTTCTTTATATAATCCATAAGTTTGATTTTTTTAACTATTTGATAATTTAACAGAAAAATAGTGAAGCATTGGTATTTTTTGTTTACTACACACCACCAACATCAATATAATATATGTCATTTTATTATTATTATTTTGTAAATAAGATCGCTGCTGAAGTACATTTATAAAAACATATCATGTTTTTCTGTTTAGGAAGCCACACTGGTGAGACATTACTGAAATAATATGAAAAAGTTACAGCGCAATATGGAATTGAAGAAAAAGTTGTGCGACTGATTACAGATAATGCCAGCAACAATATCAAAGCTTTTGGTGCTTTTATCGTGCCGGGATTCGAAGCTTACTTTGAAGAATCTTCAGATGAGCATTCTGATGAGCGAGATGATGAGGAGGAGCTTGGAAGTGACAGAGAGGCAATTTCTAATGAAATTGACCATTGTTATGATACTTTACTTGTGACTGAAGAACTTCTGCGATTGCCATGTTATACTCATACTTTACAATTAGTAGTATCCGATGGTTTCAAAGAAAGCTCAAGCATTAAGGCGGCTATTTCAAAAGTGTCAAGCATAGCCAAGTTCAGGTAGGATTCATATCTGTAACACTATCTTGTAGATATCAACATAAACGACAAAAACAAATTCAGTTAAAATTGAATTTCGATGTTAGTACTCAATCTAATTGAGAGTTGATTTCTCGATTCCATTCGAATTTCATCTAAATAAAAATCCTGCGAACTATGTATTTAACGCTATTTCTTTTAATTTTTGATTCAATGAAACTTCTTCCATATCAGCTCCTGTGAAAAGAAGATAGCTCTAAACTCGAATGCAGTGAAGAGTGATGCACACAGTTCAGAAAACTAAGGAATTTTGATCACCTTTATTGTTCTTTTATATTTAGTCATAAAAGTGCAGTAATGGCAGAAAAGCTAGAGCAAGATGGTTTTAGTATACCAATATCCGTGATCACTAGATGGAACAGCCAGTATGATACAGTAGTAAGAACAATTGATATTCCATCTGATAAACTCAACAACTACTTGAGAAAATTGAAGAAGGATTTATTGATTCTATCGCAACGCGATATGGCTGTTCTCAATGAATTTGTGTCTGTGTTCGCACTGTTTGCCGAAGCCTTTACTAAAGCACAAGCAGACCAAACGGCTTCAATTTCTCTAGTTGCTCCATCTTTGCTCGAAATTTACTTCGATCTTGAATCGGAGCAATCTACGTTGAAATATACAGGTGCCCTATGCAAGCACTTCTGAAATCAATACAAGAACGATTCGGTGGATTACTCGAGCAATTAGAATTACCGATTGGTATTAGCAATACGGTTCGCTCGACATCTGAACTCTATGCAGATCCACTTTTTCATATGGCTACATTCTTGGATGCTCGGTTTAGCGATCGGTGAATTATGCATTCGAAATTACAAGATGAAACAAAAGTTCGTTTATGTGACAAAATAAAACAGTTGATCACAAATGCCGCTTTACAGTTACATGGATCAGAAGGCCAGGAGAAGGGTGAAACTATGGTTGAAACATGTACTGCCATTCCAAACACTACCAACGCCACTTTAGAAAGAAAGACTCTTTTCGCCTTCACAAAAGCAGAAGAATCATTGATGAAGAAAACAAGATCGAGATTACTGGAGCAAGTACAAGAAGAAATACTTCTTTTCTCAAGAGAAGCATCGATGGATAGTGCACTTATTTTTAAAAAAGCAAAAATCTATCCATATCTCAGTCTGCTTGCTCTTCGGCTTTTGTGTGTACCTGCAACGCCGGCGCCTGTTGAGCGCGTGTTTTCTACAAGTGGTTTTGTGATTCGACCACACAGAGGAAGTCTCACGAAAGAAATGTTAGTGAAATTAACATTTCTCAAGTGCGATTCTGACCTTATATACTAGATATTTTCTATTTGTTATTCAGCTGTTCTCAACTATATCAGTTTTTTTTATATTTGTTGTTACTTGAAGACCTATGAAAATTCATTAAAAGAAGAAGAAAAAAAATTGAACATTTTCTTACGTCGGAGCCGGAGTCGGAGTCGGAGCGGAATAAAAAAGTTTGGCCGTGGGATCGGAGCCAGACGGGAAAATTTGAAGGTGGAGCTTAAGCGGAGTCGGAGCCGGGAAAGGCCGGAGCTGTCCAGCTCTGCTATAGACTGGAAACATGTTTCAATAAGCCCATGTTGATTTATGGACTAAAACGTAGTGTGAAAAAATCCAAAAAGAGCAGGCTATTTCGATGGGGTCTCAACCACAGGTATAAAAGTGGTCTCCGACTTTGATGAAACTTTCAGAGTTTATGGAGCTTTTACTTTTAAGCTTTTGCCAAAAAATTTTCGAAAAAGCTTTTGTTTTGGTTGAAACAGAGTCGAAATATCGGAAGCCCCAAAAGTGAGAAAAACGCATTTCTTAAAAAACTCGTTTTTTGCATTTTTAGTGGTTCCAGTATTTCGACTCTATTTCAGTCAAAACATGAGTTTTTCGAAACTTTTTTTTACCAAAAAGCTTAAAATTAAAAGCTCTACAAACTCTGAAGATTTCATCAAAATCGGAGACCACTTTTGTACGTGTGGCTGAGATCCAGTGGGAATAGCTAGAAGATATTTTGTATTTTGCACTTGATGCTACTATATAATTATCTCGCATCTGAAAAATTAGAGAAAGTTCTATTTGATAAATAAAGTGCATAGTTTTGTAGAGAAGTGAAAGAGGAATCTTTTGGCAAAGAATTCAACTCGATCGATTCTAAATCAGAGTAGAAACCTTGAAAACACTGAGAGTGCTAGTCATTTCTTGACGTCCGTTATGTGGCTTTTTACAATTCAGGACCTTGCCTTGACTCTTATTGGATAGAAATTTTTGAAAAATATTATGGGTCAGAAAATGGCCTCATATGGACACGTCCTTTCAGTACAAATACAAGTTAGATCAGACTACAAAATGATACAAGTTCAGACTCCAAAGCCCACTTTCTTACCAAGTTGTTCAGATGTCACTACTACCGCTACTTTACCATTCATGATCTTGTGCGTAATCCGCTCTGTAAGGCTCCAATTTTTATAGTATATACTAGGGAGGTCAGATTACAAAACGATAAAAAAACTTTCGGCTTCTAAGAGACACGGGATTTGTTGAAGTTTTACAGACGTTTCCATTTTTTTTCGTTTTCACCTACAATTGTTGTACGGTTTTTCAACACAACCAAGTGAAAGTTAGTTCCTGCAGGTTATTTTTATCCTGAGTTCAAGGGTATTGTCGGGAAGAAGATGCCATGCGATTTTAAAATTGTAAGATTCCTTGCCCCACGTGTAAAAGAAGACCTCCTTGGGCAAAAATTTTGAAGAGCGTATTACAAGATCCGGATACGTTACCAAAAGTTTTATAATCTCGTCAGATGACCGGAAGATACCTCGTTATTTCTTACACAAGAATCAAAGAGAGAACCGAATAACATCTTTACTGTAAAGTATCGGTCTGGCTCCAGAATTTATTGTAGTTTTGTCGCTCTAGAGTTTTGCTCGAGTTAGCCTCCACTCGGCGATATTCCGTCAAATAATTCTATCTATTAAGAGAGGATCCGCGAGAAAATCGAGCATTCTGCTAGAGAGGCATAACACGGTCAAAATGCAAATTTAAATTTGGATATGCCTATTCAATAGCCCATGTCAAAAAAGATCTATGGTAAACATTTTACACGGAACAAATTCAATTTTCTCAAAAACCAGCGAGCTCGTATTTTGCTTCTTTCTCAGTCATTCCTCAATCGATTTTTTTCAGCAACGTCTTATTTCAAAAACTCGAAGAAAACTGAACAATATGAGACATTTTTCACGTCAAGAAAATGACATTCGGATTCAACAATATCTAAATAATCTGTAAAAACTAAAAACTTGAACAATGAGTTTTTGCGTATTCGATGAAAAATCCTAATCTAGAATTTTTACCCCACGAATTTTATAAGACTATCGTGTAGAGAATTCTTTTGTCCACTAGTTACACTATCGATTGTATTTTAAAAATCCCTGCATTTCGCCCAAAAATGCGAAATAGTAACAATAATTGCTAGAAAACGTCCTCAGATTCGACGATCTACACAAAAAAATTCATTTCCAACTAAAATCAATGTCATATTCGGAATCTAAACCAAAATCTGAGTCGAATGACATATGTTTCATCAAAAACAATTTTTCGTCAAAGTTTTACCGGTACCCCTCTCCAGATCTTCTTCAAAATAATATCATCTGGGTCCCCTAGGAGAAATTTCAATGAGAAATTATTATTGATGAAACGTATGTCATTCGACTCAGATTTTGGTTTAAATTCCGAATATGACATTGATTTTAGTTGGAAATGAATTTTTTTGTGTAGATCGTCGAAACTGAGGACGTTTTCTAGCAATTATTGTTACTATTTCGCATTTTTAGGCGAAATGCAGGGATTTTAAAATACAATCGATAGTGTAACTGGTAGACAGAAGAACTCTCTACACGATAGTCTTATAAAATTCGTGGGGTAAAAATTCTAGATTAGAATTTTTCATCGAATACGAAAAAACTCATTGTTCAAGTTTTTAGTTTTTACAGACTATTTAGATATTGTTGAATCCGAATGTCATTATCTTAGCGTGAGAAATGCCTCATATTGTTCAATTTTCTTAACTCTTTGAAATAAGACGTTGCTGAAAAAAATCGATTGAGAAATAACTGAGAAAGAAGCAAAATACGAGCTCTCTGGTTTTTGAGAGAATTGAAAAAGCCTTATTTTTGGAAATTTGATATTCGACCAAAAACTTTTTGTTTCCTCTAAAATTCTGGCTTCAGAGGTTTTTTCGACAGAGGCTATCGGATAGACGTATCAAAATTTCAATTTGAAAAATTTTACCTAAAAGTTGGATTAGAAGACTGTCCCCTTGGAAAGTTTGTACGTTCAGATGTATTAGAAGATCCGAGCCGTCTAATGCGGGGAAGGGTCTAGTCGAATGCTTAGCTTATTACTTCATAAGCTAAGCATCTGACTAATTTTACCATTCAGAATCGCATGATACCTTCTTCTCGACAATACAATTGAACTGATGATGGAAAAAATAACCTGCAGAAGCTAACTTTTACTTTGTTGTCTTGGAAAACGGTACAATAATTTTAGGTGAAAACGAAAAAATGAGAAATTTCTGTAAAAATTCCATATCTCCCGTTTCTCTTGGAAACCGATTGTTTTCTTTTTACCGCTTTGTAGTCTCGCCTTCCTATATAGTATATAGCATTAAAATTTGAGCCTGACAGAGCGGATTACGCACAAGATAATGAATGATTAAGTAATGGTAATTGTGACATCTATAACTTAGTAAGAATGTGGCCTCTAGAGTTTGGACTTCCATCAATTTGTAGCCTGATCTAAATTGTATTTGTAGTGAATTTTCATGCTTTTACGTTGAGCCATTCAAAAATGGCACTGGTCACTAAAAGTTAAATGTTTTTAATCCACTCCCACAAATATTGAAATCTTTTAAAATTGAATATCATAGCAGTGACTTGAGCTGTAGAGCCGCAGTTTGCAGCAAAAATATCAGCATGTATCGTATCGTACTTTTGATCTATGTGATTGAAATTAAATTTCGAGAAACTCGATTGAAAACGGTTAGGCATAGCTTATCTACAAAGACTATTAAAGTAGTTTATAGTCATATTCTTGTGACTTCAATTCTGAATGGTTGGTATGTTTCAAGACGAGTCATTGTGTGAGGTTGATCGAAAAACTGTTCAAAATCTTCGAGTTGTCATTTTAGTAAACAGCGTGGTTTTTGATACCATATGGTTCGTTTTTGGTACCAAATTGTAATTTTGTACAATTCCCCAAAAAGCCCACGAGGCAATCCGAAAGTTGCAGCAACAACCAAGGTTTATATTGTGTGAAAAATAAAAGTACAACCGGCACTGTTAGGGGAATCTGATGGGAGAGGTCGATATCGTCTGAGATGGATCAGTGTGAATGTTGTGAGACGCGAATATATTTGATAATCATAAACATAGGGAATATATGAACGAAGCGGCAGAAAAACACGCACCCATGAATCAGCAATAAGCATCTTTCTTTCTCTCGCTATCTAAAGGAGCGAACACGCGACGATTTATCCGAACATATACGAAATCGAAAAATCAGAATGAGATGATACAATTAAAGTTGATGCAAAAAGTTTAGCACCGAAGTATTTTTTTACTTCTTTCCTTGGTGGTAACATATAGAATGAATCGGAAAATAGATTTCAGTAGCTGAAACAATTTCCTATTAGAAGAAGTCCTTGCGAATTCCCATTAAAATTTTTGGACAAAGAGTCTCAGGAAAACTAAGATCCCAAAAAACAGTTTTCTGGATTTGATTAGAACCGTTTGGGAAACAAATTCATCTGATAGAAAAACAATTTCGAAGAAAAATAAGATGTCTTCGAACTGTACACAACCTATCTTCACCAAACTGCATTCATTCTGCGATAGCTCCAATTCGTTGTTTTAATGAAAATTTCGATGAATTTTCTGTTTTCCCGATTTTGCGCCTATCGTAGAGTGAATGCAGTTCGGTGAAGATAGGTCGTGCAGAGATTGGAGACGTCTTATTTTGATCAGACAAATTTCTTGTATCAAATGAATTTGTTTCCAGAGCAGTTCTGATCGAATTCAGAAAACTGGCTTTGGGGATCTTGGCTTTCCAGAAACCCTTTTCCCAAAAATTTTAATGATAATTGACAAGGAGTTTTCTGATAGAAAATAATTTCACCTATTCAAAACTTTTTTCAGATTTATTCTAGCTGTTACCGTCAAGGAAACAAGTAAAAAAATTATTTCGCTGCTAAACTTTTTGTCTCCATTTTACATGTATATGTCCGGCGAAATAAGAATATCTATGATACTAACGGAAGAAGACGAGAACGAAAATGTATGGCGTTTTTCTCAGACCTCGATATAGAATTAAAATACTATGTTTTGTCACGCTATCATATCCTCTTTTTTCCAGTAATTCGATCAAACATCTAGAACATGATAAGATTGTCAAAAACGCAAGAATATGATGTTGTAGCCTGTTCAATTCTGCATCGAATAGTATACAGAACTATGTTTCAAAACACTCTAGAACCGAGATAGTATCAGAAGGTACTTAGGATAATTCAGAAGTAGTGAGGGAGGTGCCTTATTTCCTCAAGCAGAGGCCTAAAAAAATTTCTCTTTTACCAATAGATAGAGCGTCTTTCGCTCTATTTTTCTATGCTATTTGATCAGTGTTCAACTGGTATCATAATAAAATTTCGATAAGAACTTTTTTGTGTAACTCCAGCTATTAGCAATAGTGCATATTATCATCCATGCGTGTTTTCATCACCTAATAGGTTTTATCAAAAAACAAAAGACACCACCAGATGCAGTGTGAAAAGCTCTACAATTGAAAAAGCATTTTATTTTAATTGTGTGCTTTTTGTTTTAAAAAAAAGGAAAATTCTGTGCAACCAATTTTCGCACGGACAACATTTGATCGCTCAAAGTTTTGTCCATTTTGAAAAAAAAATGTGCGACTATACAAAAAAGTAATCGTATGTAAATTATAGAGCTTTTCACGCTGCATCTTGTGGTGTATTTTATTTTTTAATAAAACCTATTAGATGATGAGAAAAAAAAATGAAGAAAACACGCATGGATGATAACATACACTATTGCTAACAGCTAGAGTTACACAAAAATAGTTCTTATCGAAATTTTGTTATTATGATACCGGTTGAACACTGGTCAAATAGCATAGAAAAATAGAGCGAAAGACGCTCTATCTATTGGTAAAAAAAGAAATTATTTTAGACCTCTGCTTAAGGAAATAAGGTACCTCTCTCACTACTTTTGGATTGCCCTAAGTAAAATCATACGTGCTTTTGGTTTAACCATGTCCTGCTCTGGTTCATTTCGAATTTGATGTCGCCTCATGAAGCTAAAATCAAAATTTGATACCAGATTCGTATTCAATGTCAAAAACTGAGTGGAATAGGCTATATCAGAGGTTTCTTTTAGAGAGCCTTATGGGTAGCTTCATTGGACATGTTTATGATTTCGAAGCTGGATCATACGGTCGATCTTAAACTTCGACTCTTCAAGCATCATCATGCGCTTGTTTTGCCAATCAAAATACACAGTTTGATAGAGCTTACTAAGGGCTACCAAATGCACTATTTGACTTTGAACTTTGAGTGAGTTAAGGTGCCCAGAGCGACTCTTCTGTTTTGAGGTAGCATGATCTCAATGAATATCTTAAAAGTCCAATATGCATATCTTCTGAAAATATTGTTCGATGACACTCAAATTTGACCACAGGCACAATTTTGGTTGCTCTTTCTACTGGTGACCTCTAAATTTTAAAATGAGATACTTATGTATGGAAGATTTTCTAGAAATCCTCTAAAAAATTCGAGACATTTTGAAAGAGCATTTTTGAGGCTATATAAAATGTGCCCAGCATGGAATTCTCAATCTTTGGCAGCTTCGGCGACAGGACACCGCAAGATATCGAATCATCAGAAATTATCAATATTTTGCCACCTGAGTACTATGTACTATAATCTTTGTACATATGAAAATTTTTGAGTTCATACTATTTCATGTGAGCTGCCATCTTTGAGAATCAAAAATTACAAAAATGCTCTTTCTAAATTTCCCGAATTTTTTAGAGGCCACCAGTAGAAAGAGCAACCAAAATTGTGTCTATGATCACATTTGAGTGTCATCGAACAATATTTTCAGAAGATATGCATATTGGACTTTTGAGATATTCATTGAGATCATGCTACCTCAAAACCGAAGAGCCGCTCTGGGCACCTTAACTCACTCAAAGTTCAAAGTCAAATTATGCATTTGGTAGCCCTTAGTGAGCTCTATCAAACTGTGTATTTTGATTGGCAAAACAAGTGCATGATGATACTTGAAGAGTCGAAGTTTAAGATCGACCGTATGATCCAGCTTCGAAATCATAAACATGTCCAATGAAGCTACCCATAAGGCTCTCTAAAAGAAACTTCTGATATAGCCTGTTCCACTCAGTTTTTGACACTGAATACGAATCTGGTATCAAATTTTGATTTTAGCTTCATGAGGCGACATCAAATTCGAAATGAACCAGAGCAGGACATGGTTAAACCAAAAACACGTATGAGTTTACCTTCTGATTCTATCTCGGCTCTAGAGTGTTTTGAGACATAATCCTGTATACTATTCGATGCAGAATTGAACGGGCTACAACACCATGTTCTTGCGTTTTTGGCAATCTTATAGTGTCCTACACGTTTGATTGAATGATTGGAAAAAAAGAGGATCTAATAGCGTGTCAAAATACAGCGTTTTAATTCTACATCAAGGTCTGAAAGGAAAGGCATATATACAGTTTTGTAGAGCAAGTCAAGCTCTATCGATTGTTAATTGTCGCGTTTTAAACGGTTACAAAATATTGAAGAAAAAACAATTGCAAAACAATGACAGCCCAATTTCAGGCACTTTTGCTGATATTGCATGGGGATGTGGTAAGTCGATCAACGCTAGACGATCAGAGGCAAGTTTTCATGCTGTAGTATTTTAGATTCTTGTATGGTACGATGTGTACTATTGTCCTGTATAGTTGAATCCAAAATTTAAGGTTTATTATATATTCGCTTCCTTTGATATTCTCGCAAAACGGCGATAAGCTACTTGACACATCGGAATTGATCTTAGTTCCACATCAACTGATCGAACTAGTATCATCTGAAAGTAGTAGCTACGGATTTTTCGTTAATCGAATCGATCGAATGATGCCATTTTGCAGGCAGACACGAGGACTATAAACATACATCTTCAAAGCAACGATTTAAAACTACGGAAGTAATTCAATTCACACAATACTGTCTCGAAATTGGCGGTGAGGTCCTCTATCATCACATTATTCAACTGATCTCAGACAAAGTATTGCTTATTATTTCGCTAAACTACATTATCTCTCAAATTAATGTATAGCCATAAACCGACTTTCTGAAGATTATGTCATGATAACTTTCACATTGAAATTTGTGTATATATGACAGGTCTATTATTAAGGTATATAGTGATCTATCGAAACTTTTATTACCGTCAAAGCGACATTTAAATATTTTACACTTGTACCAGTTGTATCATGCGATTTCTTCTCTTTACACAATCTCTGTACACATCATTTGAGTCGACCCACTACTAAGTTATCTCGGGTGAAATAGGACCCATAGAAAATTGAATAGAATGTAATATACATACCTTAACAGAGTCATCTGCTAGAATTCAAACTCATTATCTCATTATGGCACAAGATAGTCTTGAAAAATAAGCTTGACAACAGAGAAACTACATGATTGAAAGAATTTGATCTACATAAAACATTCCTCTTAGTTTCTGACAAGATATTCAATTTAGCTCCCTTTTATCATCAAAGATAGTACTACTAATAATAACAGCAGTGAAAACGTGTGCGTCAATGTACAAGGCCGTTCGATCACAACATCATAACATGCGCATACGACTCTTTTTTTGCATTGCCGTTTCATTATCTGTCTATCGATCTATGAAGTTGCTGAGTGATGCGCATGTACAAGAAAAGATTCAGCGCGCAATAACACATCACTACGAAGGCCTTCATCAAGCAAACTATACAATGATAGTAATACAAATGTGTTATTCTTTCTCTTTCTCTTTCTCTCCCCTCACCTGTATGAGAAGGACAATGTAAGCAAGGTTTGTTGACAGCAACATTCTTGCCGTTGGCCATATACTTTCTTGCCGATAGCTGTCAATAACCTTTACTTGAGAGATTACTTGATTGATGCATTGATTACAACCGCTGCTCGTATTCAGAACGATTCATGTTTGTTTGTGACTCACCTGAAATGATATGACAGGTACTGACGACAGAATAGAATGCAAATCACAGAGTGATGAATTCTACTCTAAACAATACAAAATAACATGAAAAGGGATCTAATTCAAAGGACTACTCCTAGAGGGTATTTTTATTATTCCATATTACAATCTCTCCGAAGAATAGAATCAGCTTGTTTATATTTGATAGAGCAATAGAATCTTGTTTTATGCCACACAATAATTAATGCAATTAAGAAAGGAACCATGAAACCATCGCTCAAGCTGGTTGCCGAAAAATTTTAGATTTTGAAAATGACTTTCCAGTTCGAAAGAGCACAAAAATTTGGCCCTAGAACCAAATATTAGTCATTTTGGATCAAGCTTTCGGTTAATTTCAGGGAGCAACTTATTTTAGGTTGACCATGGATGTATCAAAAACCTATGTTTTTGCAATTTTTTTCATCGAACTTTTAGTCACACAAAAGTCATCGTAGATTACTACTGTCTTACATTATCGATAGAGCAAAATCTGCTTTGCAAAATACTATGCTCGCTATTTCTCTTCGTTCTGTTTAGTAAGTCTAAAAGTTCGTTAGATCATGTGAGGCCACTCATTTTATGATCGATTTTGACATGTATTTTTCACCATTCTCGGCCCTGATTTACAAGAGCCTAAAGTGAATTTTGGATATGGTGTAGTGCATGAAAAGATGCATCTTTTGGTGTGAAAGTATAAGGCGTTAAAGTACTAGCAAAATTTCATAAAATCCGGCACAAGTCGGTTGACTAAAGGCTAGTTTCGACAGTTTCACGTAGATACAAATTTTGACATTATATCAATGGATCGATTGTATCTCAGTAACAAGTTGAATCTTTTGAGCAGGGCTGACATCATTCAATATAGCATCTGAAACTGTTCTTGGGGCGCTAACACAACCGAACATCTCCATTCCTCTTTCTTGCAATAGGGTTAAAACACATAAAAAAGATCATGTCAAACGCTTCCTCGATGATCAGTTTTTTTTTACTTCAATGTATGGAAGTTATATCGAGCCCAGAGTTTTGAATACAATTGGGCTTCGCTAAAGTGATTCTAAATTGACAGATATAAAATCGAGAAAATGTCGGTAGAAGACTTTCCGGTTTAACGAACGTCTCACTGTAAACATTGAGACCATAAGTTTTCATTCAACAAATCTGTGTCAATCCTCTTCGATCTCAGATTCATTCAATGTATTGAACTGTGCCTAGTAAATGATCACACAACCCGTTCGATTGGCTTGATATTCAGCGTATACAGGCCTTGCAGTAGCACTACTTTCCTGATTTTTTTCGTGCCTTTCCGAAGGCATCCTAGTCGATCCTGATTTCCGTCAATTTTCCTGATTTTTTTAATCTTTTCTTTGTACTTGAGTTTAAGAAATAGCTGGGAAGCGGCGAATCTTCTTCATTGTTCAAAGGAATCTGAATTCTCGACCTTTGCGTCAACTGCATGATTTCCATCAATGGATCGTAGACAATAAATTCCAATACACCACTGTCTGAAAGCGTTTTAAACGTAGAGCTATACTCTTTGGGAACATATTCTTGAGATTTTCTGATTATTTGAGTAAAGATTTTCTTGTGAGTCGTCTGTATCTTAATTCCTAGACGATTCGCGAGCGCGTTGGGAAATCACATAACATGGTCAAATTTTAGATTTCGTTTGTTCTATGCGAAATCGATAGAGTATGTCGAGAAACCTCTGAATCCAAAGTTTCACTGTCTTTTTGACTTTCTCTTGTCGAGTTAGACGATGCCAAAGTTCACTCGAACAGGAAAAAAACGAGAGTTCTCATGTTTGAGTGTGCAATCGGTCATTTCAAATCCGATAATTCTGAACGACGTCTGATTCGAAAGAGAATTGTATTGTGCACTATGTGCGGTGTTTTTTACGTCTATAAAGTCCTTCTTGTAGTTTTTTCGCGTTCGAAGTAGCAATTTTAACAAGTGGAATGAACTCGAAAATTTAGTTTTCGATGCCTTTCGATATGACTCTGCGGGTGATAGTTTATCAAACTAGTCCTATTTTCTTGAGATTTTTTCCTCTACAGGATTCATTAAGAAAGTAATTTTTAAATCCTCAAAAATAGGGTTGAAGTTTCAATTAACTTGATGGTATCATCTATACGGCATGATTGCCTTATTTTGCTCGTTTTTTTCAGTTTTCTGTATTTCTATAAAACTTCATCAATTTTTTCTTTTTATATATACCCCTGGAAAAAACATACAATGGCCTATTTTATTCCATCTTAATTCATCAAGTAAAAATGACATTTGATTTCAAACTGAAATGTGGGTCTAGGAGACGTTAGTGAGGGTGAGGGTGAACATGGGATTTTGGGGACTCCAGGGCTTAGTCCCGTGTTACACGGGACTAAGGGTAGACGAGGTGGCACTTGGCAGGATTTTGCGGAAATATATGGGACTATGGGTTTTGACGTGAGACTACGTAATACCAAGTGAGAAACGGTTGGTTTGGAAGAGTTTGCTGTGGTTTTCTAATTTTAAAATTCAATTTGCATTAAAAATGACTATAGACTCGGAAAAAATAAGTGTTCCTCGGTATTTTGAGGATATCGTTACTGTAACAGCGTATTTTTAAAAAAAATAATTATATATTCTGTAAGCACGTGGAGTTTTCTATCACTCTGTATATTTGCATATTCGTTTGCGCATATGTATTACCAAAAAAAAGTGAGTGCAATGAAGGCACTCTCATGTCCAGCTTTCCACAGACTTGATTTTGTTATTGTCATCGAAATTAGTTTTTAAAATTTTTCATCACTATAGAATTACCTTTTGAAAAAACGGAATTATATATCCCGATAGAACTTGAAATTCTCTAGCACACTGTATATTTATTTATTTTTTTTATATTCATTTATTGAAGAGAAAAGTTCAGTAGAGTGAACACACTGTCAATTGACAAGTAGCAAAAGTCGTTACTTTTTTCCTTTTTTTCAAAATATAGGTACTATACAAACAAATTTTTAAAAAAGCAATCATAGATTCTGATAGAGCTTATAATTTTCTATCATCCTATATACTTTTGTATTGCCTTGCATTTATGTGCTACAGAATAATTCGAGTATTACGTCGGTAATCTTGTGATTAAACCTAAAAGACTAAGTTTTTTTTAGTAACACGTTTCTTTTCCTTTCAAATTTATAATTAGTATAAGAATAATTTTCTGAACAAACAATTATTCCCTAGACTGAAAGGATAGGGTCTAGAAACCGGAATTGTCGGTAACATGACACAATTGACCATTTTTTTTGGCACAAGTGGCCATTTTATGGTACAAATGATCATCGAAAAACTGATGTAAATTAATCCACAATAATCATGAGTAAAATGTCAATGGAATAACTATAATTCGGGTAGTGACGTAAAACGACTTACAAAAGCATTTAATTAGTGAGAGTTAGACCAAATGAGCAGTATGGATTCCAAGAAATAGTTTAAATTATTCATTATTGTAGGATAGATTGTGCAATGTTGTATCAATGAATATATAGGTCAGTATGCACTTCGCCGAAAGCCATATCGTCGAAATGCAGATCACCAAAATTCGGCGACATAACTTTCGACGATCTATCGTTTCGGCTATAAAGATTTCGACGATCTGTTGTTTCGGCGATTAAGTTTTCGACGAAGTGCATATCGGCTATACTGATTTTCGACTATTCATATTTCAAAGACTGAAGCTGTCAATGACATTGTAGAATGATATCTAGCCTTTCTTTTGGTATTCATAACGATATATCATATATGTCGAAAAAAGTGAAGGACAAGATTGATTGAGAAAGAGAAATTTTTAGTAGAAAAGATACTACTATCGATTATCAAAAGATATCGGCTATCTGTATTTCGACGATACTCATATCGGCGATATTTCTTTCGGCAATCTTTCGCTTCGATAATGTGTGTTTCGGCGTGAATTTCGGCGATCGAAGTATTCGACAATTTTTCTTTTCGGCGATGAGGCATACAAGCGAATCTATGATTGGTTTATTAAAAATTTATTTGTATAGTACCTACATTTTGAAAAAAAGAAGAAAAGTAACGACTTTTACTACTTGTCAATTGACAGTGTATTCACTCTACTCAAAGGACTGGGGCGTATAAGAACACGAATCGGCCCATCCTTAAATTCATCGAAGATGTATATGAAACGATGCACAATGAGACGGCGAATCTTTCTATCCCATTTTCATTTCATTTGGAACATCAATCAGTGGTTTCCATTGGACCATTCCAAACTTGATTTTACCTCAATTTTCACTTCAGATCAGTGTCGAATTAAGACAAAAAGGTAACATAAAAATCTGCTTCTAAGATTGAAAATAGTCTCATTTGAAAGAGAATGAAATTCTGCACAAACCTGTATATACCCCATCCTTAGGAAATAAATATAACTTAAACCTATGACGCAAAAAAGGTACTCCAACCAGTATTCCGTGCCCCGATACGGATAATGACACTACAACGATCAGCAAAAATCTCTTTACAATGAACTTTAATCTATATGGTTCGATGCAGTTTTTCACGCGCTACAAAATGGTATAGTTGCCATGTCTTGACTTTTCGGGCAAAAATTTTCATTAAGACCAAAGTGCCAAAATAAATGGATAAATACTACCTAAGTACCAAAGTTATCCCTGGGGATCCATAGAAAACCCTTTACAATGAACTTTAATCTATATATGTCGACGCAGTTTTTCACATGCTACGAAATAATATGGCTGTCGCGTCTCGATTATTCTCGCCAAAATTCCATAAGGGATAAACTGTATAGAGCCAAAACGTAATACTGCATTAACTTGTAATATTTGAATTGGGAAAGTTTTTCAGGTAATGTGAACGAAGAATATATTAATAAAAAACGGAAAATGAGCAATGGACACAATCATAAAACTGAGACATTGAAAGTGTCTCAGACTTCGTCAATTTCGCTTCGGTTGGTGCCAGTACTAATTATATACACTAGTGTCGTAATCCGACACATATTTCTATAGATTTAACGATATACGTTCTTTTTTTGTAAATCCAGCCACATTTATAAGGAAACGCACACATACATATATATATCAATCCATATACTTTTGATCTTTGTCAAACGGACGTACACGAAGCGGAAAACGAGCTACGGATCAAAAATGGGTACGGGAAACTTCAAAAACACTCTACAAATCTTACCGAACAACTTCACATTTCATTCAGTATATCTTTGTGACCAAGCTTTTTTCGCATAGCCCTTAAAGGCTGAATCCCATCACTATATTCCCAAAAACTTCGAACCTTGCAACACAACATCATACACAACTAGGGCGTACAATATTTCATTTTGAAACTTTTCTCCTGTGTCACAATTTTTCCTCTGAAAAATCAAGACACGCCATCTACACCATTTTGTAGCGCGTGAACAACTGCATCGAACCATATAGATTAAAGTTCATTGTAAAAAGTATTTCTTGGCTTCCCAGAGATAACTTTAGTATTTCGGTAGTATTTATTCACTGACTTTGCCACTTTGGTCTTAATGAAAATTTTTGGCCAGAAAAATCAGGAAATGCCATCTACACCATTTTGTAGCGCGTGAAAAACTGCATCGAACCATGTAGTTAAAATTTCATTGTAAAGAGATTTTTGCTGATCGTTGTAGTGTCACTATCCGTATCGGGGCACGAAATACTGATTGGAGTACCTTTTTTGCGTCATAGGTTTAAGTTATATTTATTTCCTAAGGATGGGGTATATACAGGTTTGTGCAGAATTTCATTCTCTATCAAATGAGACTATTTTCAAGCTTCCAAGCAGATTTTTATGTTACCTTTTTGTCTTAATTCGACACTGATCTGCAGTGAAAATTAAGGTAAAATCAAGTTTGGAATGGTCCAATGGAAACCACTGATTAATGTTCCAAATGAAATGAAAATTGGATAGAAAGATTCGCCGTCTTATTGTGCATCGTTTCATATACATCTTCGATGAATTTAAGGATGGGCCGATTGGTGTTCTTATACGCCCCCGTTCTTTAGGTATATAAAAATAGATGATCATAAAAAAATATTGATAACTATGTTTTTCTTATAATTTTTTTTTTCATTCAATAAGTTTTTCGAATCTTTCTTGTGGATATTAGATACGTTCGGTTTGTACTGATTCTAATGTTATCTAAAAGTTTAATAATATAGATCTAGAAAAACTGCGCGTCATCAGAAAACAGAATTTATCAGCAGAATTAGTTTAATTTATGCCAATAGTGTAATAGTATATAAAATCATACTTCGATAGCTATCTTAAATGAATATGAAGATTTTCAACTAAATGATGATAACAAAGATGTTTTTTGCACCATGCACACTTTAGAAGTGTTCGCTCCTCACAGTTGGTAACCGAGCAATATAAATCATAAAACTTAAAGCATATGTCTTTTTGGTTTATAAATTTCGCCAATCGCTTCATTGATTATTTTAGCTTGCACAAATCCATACTTAATGAGATATTTGAATTGTGGAGCAGATAATTGATTGTGAATAATAGAATGTGTATTTATAAAATTTTGCCGATCACCTATAGTCATTTCAGTTCTATTTATATGAGTATAATGTTCGATTTTCTTGTGAAAATATCGCCACGAACGAAACAAAGATAAATCTAGAGGTTGAATGTGACCAGTTGATCCTTCAGGTAAAATTAATAGATGACTGTCTTGATTCGGAAATACTGTTCTAAATCTGTTTAGATCAGTTTGAGTTCTCCAAGAATCAAGGAAAAGTAAAAATTTTCTGTCCACCAATGGACGCAAAACATCATTTAGAAAAATACTGTGCTTTTCGATACTGCTTTTCCTGGATTTTGAAGCTTGTACAATAACATTTGACGGAATGGTTATGTTTTTTTTTCACTATTTTACCAAATTCATTTTCTTTTTCTTGAAATAAGCATAAACTTGTCGAATAATTGACCATCGGCTGATACAATAGGCTGGACGATATAGGAATGTGTTATACTATTTTTTTCCTTAATAGCTACTTCTGTTGTTCATTCACCACTAAGAGAAAGTGTTCTCGGAGAAACATATTCTTGCTGAAATGAACAATGGTCACTATTTTAAATTTTATGAGATAAATAATTTGAAATTAAAGATCTTTTACTTTCTATCCATTTTTGAGCATCTACAATATAAATATGTATTATATTAAAACAAAGTTATTTAAACATCAAATAAATCTCATACCATTCATGCTGCAAACTTTCCTATTTGATGAACTTTGAGTAATAAGTTTGTTGTATCTTCTTGATGATATTCGATTATTTTTCTTAAATGACTTGATAAATGTTGCACCAGCTTTAAAACTGTCCCAGCCCAATTTTTTTGCTTTTTGAAGTGCAAAAAGTTGTGAGTCAATCGTGAACTGCTTCTTTTTCTCTTGCTCTTTTTATATAAAATTCATTATACATAAACTCTTTGATATTTTTCAGTTTTTCAAATCTTGTTCCATCCTGTTCGATATATTGTCTAAACCTTGTAATATCCTTCGCTGATTTGATTTTTCGAAATCTATGTTGAATCGTTGAAAAACTATAATTCGGATGTTCATCGATCCATCCAACAATGTTTTTCATCTCCTCTATTGTAAAATTACTATTAATATCGATATGTTGATCCATGACATAATCATCATCTTCATCATTACTTTCTTCCTCATCAGTCATGCCGTCATATTCATCGTTTAAGTCAAGAGTTTCATCGGTACAAAATTCACTAAAGTAACTGTCTTTATAAGTCTTTAGAACTTCGAATAATTGTTGGGAAACAAACATCTCATCGGAACTTGTTATATCATTTGCAGAACAAAAATCAGTTTCAGCCAAATGTAGAAGATGTTTCGCAACATTAACTAAATTCATCTCTTCGAGCCGATTTTTGAACTTTTGGATGTAATAATTACAATGTAATAGTGATATCAATGTTCTCTGAAACGTTACCTAATGGTGATTTTCTAACACCAATCGAAAAAATATAATGAACAAACCACTAAATGACGCATCAATGCATTTATTTTTTCGTGTTCTTATATGTGGTTTTATTCGTATATATGATGCATGTTTTTTTTCCAGTTCTGTATTTCTCAACTTTCAGATAACATTAGAATCAGTACAAACCGAACGCATCTAATATCCACAAGAAAGATTCGAAAAACTTATTGAATGAAAAAATAATTATAAGAAAAACATAGGTATCAATATTTTTTTATGATCATCTATTTTTATATACTTAAATTTCACATACATTAAAATTTAAGTAACTTGCTCTAAGTCTTCTGTGGGCACGTAATATTTTAAATTTGTCAGTTTGGCAATGAGAGCTTTCATTTGACCCGAATATGTTCAATTTTCTTCGGCGGCAGCACGCGACCTTCCATTGTGAGGTCAGTTTTTTTAAATTTTTATGAATCAATTTTTCAGACAAAGGACCACTTTTTACAAAAAAAGAGATTTTAATAAGAGTTGATCGACGGATAATCAGGATCGGAGTACTCGAATCTTGCGTCAGTTTCTTTTAGTTATATAAACGAATAGCTTGGTGGTAACTTAGAACGAAATTTCTAGGAGAAAGAGCTGAGCGAGTCTTTAGACGTGTGTTACTTGTTTATTATTAGATGAATTATTTGATTAACACCACTATTTAAAACAGAAACAAGCTACATAATCTCTTCATTTGATATACAAGTCACACCGAGCATGAGCATTAACGCGTGTGCCACAAAAAATTAGAGATTTTACTCCGCATAAACCGATAAAATTTACAATATATAATACCGCGGTTATTAATGACTGACCCACGGTATATAGAACCGGCAACAACCTCTATACGAGATACTGCGGTTTTTGCGAAAAATTTTTTCACGAGCACGATAAATATCTGGTGTTGCAAAAGCACTTGACAAATTTTATACGGTATTATCCCGCTACATAAAACTAAAAACATGGGTTTCCTGAAACAGTCGAAGAATATGGTATTCTTTATGATTTAATCAACATACTTACATCTATATCTGATAGCAGCCTACCTCTACAAATATATATGCACTATGCCTGATTTCAATGTTCAAACGCTCATGACAAAACTTAAATATTGATAAGTATTCATGATATGTATGGTATAATATTAACTTGCGTAGAAGCACATTCTCGAAAGTCATTGATCATTCATCGTTAGATCGATTATGAAGGAAAACATGTCGCAAGCTCGACAGAAACTTATTATGAAGTGAGACAATAACCATGTTCTGTTGGATTACTTAGTTAGAATTGAAAAGAATAAAAAGAAAGCTTCTACATAAAGTGCTGGAAAAAAGTTTAACAACAACTTTTTTTCTTCTCTCTCTCTTCGAAGATAGACACTAAGAAAGTTCTAATAATCAATATAGTTGGGTATTGACTATATCTACCTGGCGCATATAAAAAATGTTGAAATGTTTTTCAATATGTGTCAAAAGAGAAGTTTCTTTTTTCTAGCGAAAAAAAGTTTAACAACAAAATCTACTTATTCAACTTTTTTTGAAAAAATACCTAACTAAAACTATTCAAAATGACCTCCTTTAGCTTTTAGACACCGATGAATTCTATCTGGCATCGAATCCAATAATTTCTAACATAATTCAATACGAAGTTCATTCCATTCTTCTTCTGAACGTTGACGAAGTGTTTCTTCGTTGTAAATAGGTTTAGAAATAAGTTTTTTATCAATAATACTCCAAACCATTTCGATAGCATTAAGATCACAGCTTTTGGACGCCCATTCCAATACTTTAAATTTCAATTTCTTCAATTTTTCTTGAACGACTTTGGATTTATGCCAAGGTGCAAGATCCTGTTGGTAAAGAATTTTCTCCTTATTGCGGAGTTCATTCGATGATCGTTTCAGTTCACCACCCAAAACACTACAATACAGTTTTCCATTCATGTTGCTATCATAGATTCTTGATTCGGTTGGTCCTTGACTAGATATTCTACCCCATATACCCAATTCGGCCCCTTTATCTGTATTTAATTGTTCAATGCAGTCTGGATGTAAACGTTCTTCATCAGCTCTCCATATTTTTATTTGATTCTTTGTTTGTAAGACGTAAAAGGTTGACTCGTCAGAGAAAATGACGTTCCGCCAATCCTCTTTGATAAAATGAGCATATTGTTTGCACCATACTATTCTTTGTTTCCGATGTTTTGCATTCAACCATTCTTTCTTAATTTTTACTTTATATTCATAACCTAATTTTTTGAGATAATTAAAGACTGTTCTTCTAGTAACAGGGTTATTCAAAGATTCATTTAATTCTCTGTTAATTTTGCTACAAGACAATCTGTTATGACCATTGCCCTATCTTTTTAAATGCCGCAATTCTCGCTCACCAATTTCTAAAGGACGACTTGAACGCTGTTTGTCGTTGAAATCACCTGTTTCTTTAAATTTTCTAATAGCATTGTAAACATAATGTTTAGAAATGTTTAATTGTTGAGCTACTTCATCCATACTCATTGGTGTCTTGTTTTTGGTATATAAGGTTACAGTCTGAGCTCTTACCAATGGACAATAGCTTTTTTCTCCATTAATGTCAATAAAAATCAGTCAAAAAATGATGGAATATATCTGAAAATACAGTTACACTCCAATATTTAACGAATCAAAAAGGTCCGTTAAATAATCGTATTGAAATTGTATTAAAAATACATTTTGTTGTTAAACTTTTTTCTGCTGGAAAAAAAAATAAAACTTTTCTTTTAAAACATATTCTAAAACATATCAACATTTTTTTATATGCGGTACACTGAAAAAAAAATTGGCGTTCTACCGAACCTCAATAGTTCAGCATTTCTGCACTGAACCATTTTAAGTTCTGTAGAATGAAACTCGTTCTGTAGATCCTGGTGAAAACGTTTGTAAGTTTTGTAGATTTCATAAGGTTTCGGAAATTTTCAACGAAACATCATGAGAGTTTTGTAAAATGATAGATGGTTTTGCACAACACACACTCAACCTTGAAGAGTTTCGTACTATGCCAACAAAACCATTCATAGTTTGATCCTATAAATAAGGATTAGTCTTGTTGATACGGAACGATTTATGATTTCGTAGACGGGCTGAAGGATTCGCACAATGTGTACGAAACGGTAGATGATTCCGTAAACTGGGTACAAGTTTCATATGTTTTCTACGAATCCTCTCATAGTTTCGTGGGTCCTTTATGGGTTTTGTATATGGTATATGAATCCATACATGGTTTAGTAGACACTCTGTAAGTTCTGTCTTTTGTATATCAAACGACTGATGGTTACGTAGAGGAGGGTGGTGTTCATCAGAAATGATACTAAACTATCAAAAGTTTCGTAGATTAAGAGAAAGTTGAGTACATTTTTTATGAAACTGATGATAGTTCCAGCGCAATTCTTAAGGTTTTTTACATTTTCTACAAAACTAGTAGTGGTTCTGTAAATTATCAAAGGTTTGTTAGATTATGACAAAACCAACAATACCCTTCGACCAGTAAACGAAAGTTTCGTATATTTGATACGAAACGGACCAGGATTGCGAAGAGTCTCTTGAGGTTTTGTACATTTTATGCGACACGGATAATAGTTTCATAGAGGATTTGTAGGTTTCGTACTTTACTTACAAGACCTTGCATAACTCTATTGAGCTATTATATGCTCTGTGTATATCGTACGAAATGACATTTAGTTATATTCATTCTCAAGATTTTCTTATGTTTTTCTTGATTATCAGTGGATCAGAACTACCCGTTTCAAATTAAAAAAAAAAGAGTGACCATTTTTTGAATAAATTTTGATAGATCGATGATCGAGAAGTAGAATTTTGAGGGTAGATAGAGCAAGTTCACAGTTACAAAACTACAACTTTCCGGGATGTTTTGTGTGATGTTTTCGAAGCTTGAGTGTCTCGACTTTCTTGCGAACATCCAACTAAGGACTTACGGGATTCCCGAATTTCGCCAATAAGACTTTCGCCAACTGAGAGCAACCGGACATTCGCCAATGGCGAAAGTCCACAATATGTGTTGGCAAAAGTCCAGTGGGCCATTCGCCAATTGCCGGAAATCCGATGGTACATTGGCGACAGTCCAGTGGACAGTCGCCAATTGGCGAAAGTCTAGTGACGTATTGGCGAAAATACTGTGGACTCTCGCCAATTGGTGAAAGTCCAGTGATCTTTCGCTAGTCGACAAATAATCGATGAATTTTGGCTATTTTTCTCGGAAGAATATGAATGTAGATACATACGAAGATGGATGTATCAGAACCTATTGCGTTGATTCTAGATGTCAGTGTAATTGGTAGAGATTTCCATAATATACAGGATATACTGTTCTCGAAAACAAAGATCTCACAATAGCTCTTACAGAATCTAACTTTGGTTTATTTTTCGGACTTTTTTTTAAGTTGTAGTCAAGCATCTAGTATCTAATTATTTTCGTTTTACAGTTTCTTTTAGGAATATTTTTCAATTTTAAACTAGTTGGCTATCATGGGAAAGAGCCCTGAGAATTGCCGGAGGTTTTAGAGTCTATAGGGTTTATTATGATACCTTTTTTTAGAGATTAGTGAGGGCACATGGGACATTCGCCAATTGGCGGAAATCCGATGATGTATTGGCGAAAGTGTAGTGGACATTCGCCAACTGGCGAAAATCCGATGATGTATTGACGAAAGTATAGTGAACTTTCGTCAATTTGGCGAATGTCCACTGAACTCTCGCCAACTCATCTTATGGACTTTCGCCATTGGCGAATGTCCAACTGGCGAAAGTCTTATTGGCGAAATTCGGGTTAGCCGGACTTACAATGCTTTTGGATCACGGTTTTTTTATGGGTTAGATTCGTCTCCTGAAGATCTACAAGAATCACACTAGGCCGAATTTTTGATATCCATCTTTTGAGAAGCGCGATCAACCCCAAGTACACCTATTTTTGCAGAAAATTGGCGGTATGACTTGCACAGTTTCACTTCGCAATAAGTTTTCGCACAGGTTTTCGACAAGGGGAGTTGAGTGACAGTACTTTCGATCAAATTTGATCAATCCGTGTCCGAAAGTCGACTACTCGGATTCTGTGTTTCATGTAAAACTGATGGTTTTATGATGTTTTCGCCCTTATCTCGGTCTATTTCGTCCATCAAGTCATACTGCGATTCAATGGTCAAACGACAGTGACATCTGTCTATCTAAAGAACATCGAGTATGATCTTTTATGCAGTCTCATTAATGTCTGCGCCTGAATTATGCAGAAGAGATATACGAAAGTGAGAAGAAAAGGAGAAGACGTTCTTCAACGACTTCTTATTGCATAATTCTAATCCGTTCAGACTTAGTTATATCTCGAATGATTCATCGAAAGCATTTTCGTCGAAGTGTTCGACTAAATTGTACGAAAATGATGCCTAGTGGTTCTCAATACTCCGAAGGGGAGAAGCAATTAATATTCAACGTGATCAGCTTCGTAGAGAGTGAGAAACGCGGCTGTATCGTTCCTATTTACAATGTCAACGAACGTCTCAAAACGACGCTGGGAATTTCAATGAGCTCGGTCGAACAGTTGAAGATGAAGAAGAAATGAAGAAAAACAAGAAGGAAGAACTGGTCCTTCGTTTTCGTCATCGAAGCTCTAGCCAAGCTGAAAGACGGTTTAGTCCAATTGCTCGGCCGGTGGAGCAAAAGATACCTACAGCACGAGAACCATCAAAAGCAGCTCAATCGGGACGCTCAGCAATTGTGCTTTCCGACCAACAACAACAAAAGCACATTCGGTGAGCTAAATTAGTGCGAATGTTTCTTTGTAACTGATTGAGTACTGTAGATTTGCCGTTCATCAAATTTTAGCTAATCGGATTTATTTATCCGATGACTAGCATAGTGCTCGATCATATATTGACTGAAGATGTTGATTTTGCAGTTCGTTCCAAGACTACGTTATGGCGATGGATGAGTAAGTTAGGTTTCGTCTATAAGCGAACATCAAAAGTTATCGTGCATCTCGACCCGCCATTATTCATGGCCGCGCGTGCATGTTACTTTAGAACCCTTGATCAAGAAAGAAGAGAAGACTTTTATTTGAACTGATGAAACAACTGGAAAAGGTAATTTCAGCGTTGTAAAAGTTTACTCTCATTTTTGTTCATCATGGGAAAAAGGATAGTGGCTTCGACTTTACTTTCAGACACCGGTTTTCATCTCCCAACATTAGATATCTTCGAATGTGATGAAAATCATAGCATGGACTCCAATCACTTTATCACATGGATCGATCGAACATCCGCTATCTTACGAAAAGATCTAGGGAAAGATGATACAGTTTGGTTAGTACTTGATAATGCTATATGGCACAATCGATTAACAGAAGAGACCATGCTACCGAAACGATCATGGAGAAAACAATTAATCATCGATTGGCTCGCTCGACATGATCTTCCTTTTTGTAACAAGATGACGAAAGCTGAACTCCTCGAACTTGCCTTTGATAATTTACCACTGAAGCGTTTTGCGGTAGACGAGATGGTAGCGAGACATAGTGTGCAGATATTACGGTAAATGAATGATCTACGAAACACTTAACACGATATATACTCGTTTGAAGGTTGCCATTGAAACATTGTATGCTCAATCCCATCGAGCTAGCATGGTGTGGTTTAAAGAACTTTGTACGAAAAAACAATACCAATTTTCGCCTTAGCAAAGTTCGGAATCTGCTTCCCAATGGATCAGTTCGTTGACTGCTGACAGTGCTACTGCTTACCTCGAGCATGTCCTCAGGACTGAAGTGACTCAAGAAATCTTATGCTTTTATCGAGCCGATGGAGGAAGATCTGGTAGACGGAGAAGAAAATGTAGACTCCGAAGAAGTTTTGGATTGAATTTAGGTGTCTTTCTCTCGTTAAACGAAATTGGATTGATATATGAATATTTCGACTGAATCGCAGCATGATTTAATGGACGAAATAGACCGAGATAAGGGCGAAAACATCATAAAATCATCAGTTTTACATGAAACACAGAATCCGAGTAGTCGACTTTCGGACACGGATTGATCAAATTTGATCGAAAGTACTGTCACTCAACTCCCCTTGTCGAAAACCTGTGCGAAAACTTATTGCGAAGTGAAACTGTGCAAGTCATACCGCCAATTTTCTGCAAAAATAGGTGTACTTGGGGTTGATCGCGCTTCTCAAAAGATGGATATCAAAAATTCGGCCTAGTGTGATTCTTGTAGATCTTCAGAAGACGAATCTAACCCATAAAAAAACCGTGATCCAAAGCATTGTAAGTCCTTAGTTGGATGTTCGCAAGAAAGTCGAGATACCAAGCTTCGAAAACATCACACAAAAAATCTCGGGAAGGTGTAGTTTTGTAACTGTGAACTTGCTCTATCTACCCTAAAAATTCCACTTCGCCACTATCGACCTATCAAAAGTTATTCAAAAACTGGCCATCCTTCTTTTATTTTGAAACGGGTATTAGCTTTTTTATGGGTGTATCAACTAGGTAAAGTGTTACAGATACCTTAATCATGGAGAAAAGCGAACCCCGATGGATCTGAGAATCCAAAGGATCGAAAAATTTTATGGAAAAAAGTAGGAATTGGTTGTAGTATGTCCAATAGGGAAGAAAAAGTGAACCCAAAGGATCGAGATAGTAGTGAATTTCAGTGACTTCTACAGGATTCTATGAATCTTGAGGTGCTTGGAAACCTTTTGAGTAAAAATTCCTAATAACAACATATCCAGCAAAATTGGTATGTGGCACCTTATAATACAAAAACTGATGCCTACTGTAATAGCTTGATAGATTAGGATCATTTTCTACAACTTTATTTTATATTTCATAAAAAAACGATTTTTTTGTGCTAGGACTAACCGCAAGCATTGGATAAAAACTTTTGTCTTTTTTTTCATCCATGGTCTTTGCACATTGGTAGAGTAAAGTATGCTGATCACGAATATCACAGTTTTTCCTATATTAACCGAGTAATAAGGGATATTTTGAGCGTTTTTGTCCTAAAAGATCATTACTACCACCTGTATGATCCAATGATATTAGAATCATTCGATGCAGAATTTTTCTCACTATCAGAATATATAAGAAAGTTTTGAAGATAAGAATCTTTAAAAATTGCTACTTGGTGAATACCACCTCGCTTGGATCACATGCTCATACAGTTTTTTTATCCTTACAACAATACACATTACATGGATAAATCCAAGAGATTTTTACATATGAAAAGTAATTCCATGAACTGTTTCTAACGGAAATATTTTCAACAACATTTGAACTGCTTTCGCACCCTTTGTACAGGTGCCCTAGATGAAAGGGCTCGTACGAGTGATGATTACCTTAACGATGATTATCATTGTCAAAATAGTTTCATTAGAAAGAGCTCATCGAGTTATTTTTCATGTGTAAAAATCTCTTGGATTCATCGATGTAATGTGTATTGTTGTAAGGATAAAAAACACTGTATGAGCATATGATCTAAACGGGGTGGTATTCACCAAGTAGCAATTTTTAAAGATTTTTATTTTCAAAACTTTCTTATATATTCTGATAGTGAAAAAAATTCTGCATCGAATGAGTTTAATATCATTGGATCATACAGGTGGTATTAGTGATCTTTTAGGACAAAAACTGATTCTTCTATCTTTCAAAAACGTTCAAGATATTCCTTATTACTCGGTTAATATAGGAAAAACTGTGTAGTACCAATTGAGATAAAACCCTAGAAATCTATTCGAATGCAGCGATACGATTGTGTCTCTACGTTATTATAAAAGCAACAAAAAACTTTTGTCTTCCATAGTTTGCATTACCTTCCTAAATCAAACTACTTATTCAACTGGCTCTGGTCCGAACAACATCGGTGTTCTTTTACACTGTTGATGTTAATTCGTGAACCTTTTCCTATTTGGAGAAAAACATTGTGCAAAGTTTTTTCTCGGTTGATTGAATTTCTTGAATTATTTGAGTTTTTAGGTCGTTTAGATCTTTAATTCTTGTTTTGTAAATATTTGCTCTGATGCATCCGCATAAAAAAAGTCTGAAGATGATAAATCAAATGAACATAAAGGACATGAAATGGATTCATCTGTCCCAGTTCATCGATCACTGGCCTTGTCATCGAGCCATGAACGAACTGTTCTCGAATAAATGGTGTCCTCTTCCCAAGTTATTTGTGTAGAGCATAAACTGATTGTTCGTAGAGTCACGAAAGACTATTCTAACTGTGATTCATTTCGAAAGCATAACAATGTCTATTGATTTACACTTTCGAATTGAAATTATTCTGATGATGGTCGAAATAGGATCTCTATGATCAGTTAGACGACATTTCACCGTGAAAATATGTCTAATGTTCCTTCAGAAAAATTTATTAAAGTTGTTTATGATAAATTTATCGAAACCGGATTAAGAAGACCATTCTCAATAATTGAAGAAAAAGGTGGACGAAATTAAAGAAGCTTTATTCAGTAGTTCAATGATCACTTTTTGCCGTGTTTCTCAAGAAGTCGACCTATCCAAAACAGTCATGCATCGTGTAATACGCGATGTACTGACAATTTCTCGAATAATGACGCGAAAATTTTCTCCTATCTTGTTTGACTTCGCATATGATTATTTGTCACACGATTCCAAAATATTTTTATCTTTGGAGAATCCTTGAATTCTCCTCTTTGCAATAATGTATAAATGTTCCATTTTCTTACATGTTATCATGGAGCTATCAGCGGTCTATGATCAAGGTATCTTGCTGTCGTTATTAAGTACCGATTCCCCTAATAACGACGACAAACTATTTTTTTGACCTTAATAAGGATACAATCGTTAGAAGCTAGTATAAGATAAAAGGCTTTATTCATAAGTTAAGTATCCATTTATAATCTTCATATCGAGTTAACGATGAAATCTATCAATGATTGTATTGATGTTATTAAAGCATTTTTTTTGAATAACTTATTACAATTGCTTATTTCGTGTTAATATAGATGGTGCATATGAAACAACTCATTTTCTGATTAGTTTAATGGTTCGTTGTAAACAAAACAAATAATATAAATAGTAAAAACGATTCAGTTAAATAAAAGTAGACTGTTATTTGTCTTATTTAATATATTTTATCTTTATTAAATAATAAAATTGAAGATTTTATTCTATATAACACCGTTAACCTTTTTGGAATGAGAAACACAGACGTGCGCCCATATTATTTTTTTTAAAGATATACACTAATGAATGAGTTTAGTAGTGAATTATGAGATAGTAAGCATAAGATCATGGATCACGTCACAAACTTGTGCTGTTGAACTGTTTTCTTTACAAAATATTTACTTAGGGTTATCCAAAAGTAGTGAGCCAGGTTCTTTTTTTTCTTATAAATCGCTAAAAAAAAATTTCTTTTTTACGAATAGATAGAGCGTCTTTCGCTCTATCTTTCTATGCCCGAAGATCAGTATCTAACCAAGATTATAGTAGTAAAATTCAGACAAAAACTTTTTTAGTCCAACTCTAGCTGATAGTAATAATGCATAAAATCATCTACACATGTTTTTTTCGTTTTTTCTTGCTTTTCCGGTGACCTTTCTAAGGTTTAAATGATCGATGATGATTCAATGAATCGTACCATAGCTTAAATCGGTTTACTCTTGTAGTTCTTCTATTGTAAGATAAGGATCATCATTGATAAGAAGGCGGATCTCTTCAACATTTTCGAATGTTATTTCAGTGATGGGTCTACCAGACCGCGGTTCATCTTCAATTTCTTCTGGGTCTTCACGAAACAGCTTGGACCATGTTTTCAATGTTGCGAGAGAGGGAGCTTGATCACCATAAACAGAATACAGTTAATCATGAATAATTCTTGCTTGAATATTAAAGGCAGTACGCACTTTAATGTAGAAGCGAAAGTTCTCTGTACTCATTTGAAAGAGGAAAATAGAGGCAACGTTAAACTTGATTTTATTTTTCTGACTTTCTTGAATATAAGCAAATACACAACACATGCACACAAAAACAATATCGCGGACGCGTTGATGTATATGTACGTGTGGATGAACAGTTATTATAAGAGATAAGAAGACGATGATGAGAAAAAGAACAAGAGAAAAAGCAAGAAAAAACGAAAAAAAAAATGTAGATGATTTTATACATTATTGCTACCAGCTAGAGCTTCACTAAAAACGTTTTTGTCTGAATTTTACTACTATGATCTTAGTTAGATACTGATCTTCGAGCATAAAAAGATAGAGCGAAAGACACTCTATTTATTCGTAAAAAAAGATATTTCTTTTTAGCGATTTATAAGAAAAAAAAGAACCTGACTCACTACTTTTAGATAATTCTAAGTATATAGGCATAAATGTTGATTATGAATAAAACACCGAATTTGTATCTAAAAGAAAGAGAACAAAAAGTCAATAGAATGAATGATTCTTCTATTTCCATGTATAACTAGAATTTGACTCTTTTTTTTCGACTATCATTTGTCGTTAGTGATCTTTTAAGAGATAAACATAAATTTGGTCGAGAAACGTTCCAAAATCCTCTTTCAAATGCTGCTGAATCAATCCAAATGGTAGCCCAATGTTCGTCAGATCGAAATAGAAATTGACTTTTCTTTTCCCATTTATGATAGCTTTCTACTTTCTCTTTAAAATTATAGAAGGGTTTGAAAGATTGACCAGATATATTAATAGTAAGACTGTGAAGATTAGGTAAATATCTGGCTAATATTGGAATACTGTCTAGATTAAGTGTATCAATGACCAAGTGTTCGATACGAGGAAATAGTTGATCAATAGTTTGAATAATATTTTCATTAAAATTTTCTTTAAGATCTAATAGAGTAAGAGATTTTAGTTGATTATTTGTTCCAAAGTTCAATGTTTGATATGTAATCAATTGTTTAGCATTCAATTGAAGTGATTTGATATTTTTAGTATGAGTAATCAATGGAACGATAATCATTTGATCGTGTTTACATAATGAAATATCGAGTTCTTCAATTCTTAAACAATTGACATATTTCGTTATCCATTTTACAAAATTTTTTTCAGCATAATCGATGTGAAGATATCGAACATTATCAAATGAATATTGACATGATAGAAGCGAAGAATTCTTAGATAAACCTAGACTTGTAATAGTATTTGTTGGAGAAATGTTCTTATTCGTTGAATGTATTAATACTGTATTTTGATAATGTAATGTGTGTCGTTTTCGGCCACAGATATGATTGATGGTATATGGATTATTCAGTAGATGTTCATCATCTAAAATTAGTAAATAAAATTTGTTCTTTTCAATCCAGAATGATGTTTGAAAAGACATAAGTACTTCTTCAAGGATACGTTTATTTAGACGAGATAAACTCGTTCTCAGTAAAAAGTGTGTCAAATGTGGTAATGAATTTGAAATAAATTGTTCCCAACCACTTGCTTTAATCAAAGCATCATGAGCAGTTATTTCTAATCGACAAAGATTAATTGTAGTTCGTAGAAGTTGTGTAACCATTCCAAATGTTGTTGGATCATCATCTTCTTCAAAATATAAAATTAATGTTTTAAGGGTTGAGACAAGATTCAATTTAGTTGAGATTTTTTCTGCAAAACCATATAAACATTTATTAGTTAATCGAACATTAACATATTGAAGATGATGAGAACGTTGAATTATCAATTGTAGATCATTCCAATGAATAGGTATACCTGTTATAGTCAAATGTTCAATATTGAATGAATCTGGTGTCAAAGGTCTGATCATCCACCAATCTGAGTGATACTCTCCAATAGAAACTGAAAGTCGTTTTAATGTTGGCAAATGGAATAGTTCAACAATAATCCTGAATAATGATGCTGACAATTTATTTCCCACTTTAATTGACAAAGCATTTAGATTCTTCACTTTTCTCAATGATCTAAGAGCTCTTTCTAATTTATCCTGGACAATAGTTGTGGTATCAAAATGAAAATCTAATGTATGAAGATTTTTAAATGGTCTAAATGATGGAAAAAATGAGAGAAAAGTATCAATTTGACTTGGTGTATTCCATTCTGATAAAGATAATTGACTGATTTTGTCAATCAATGATGGAAATAGACTTACACATAAAAGAAAATCATCCTTTCGACAACGAAAAAAATCGAATCGAAATCGTTGACATTGATCAATGAGATCATCGATGCGGCTATTCAGTTGTCCGGAAAATGCCATTAGTATATCGACACCATTGACATGTTTTTCTAAAAAATCAAGCAAAATTTCGTTAGGTAACGATTCAAGTTTCAACAACGACATATTTACTCAACTTGCGCAACCCATTTCACCTTTATATTCTTCATTTTTTTTTCATGAATCATTATGACGCAGGATACGCCGACGATCACATTTCCTTTCTCCTTCTTCTTTTAAACATTACATGTGCTACTGCACATTTATTTTTATCGCTATTTATTCATGATCAAACTAACGATACGTTCGAAAGAAAGTGTCGTCATCAAGGAATAAATCCTTAACCATAAATGATTGAATCTAAAATGAGTCATCTGAAATATTTCCTTGCCGTATTCATATGTTTATTGGGACTAAATCAGAAGATAAGGTCATGGAAAATATCATAATGAGCACATCAGTGAGAATAATAGTCATACATTGACGTTAAATATACCAAAATATTCAGCGCATTCTTATTATTATCTGTCCAATCATATGGTGGCCGTGGAGATTTTCGTGATAACCGAATAAGAGCTAGAGAGATGTGATTTTCACCATTGAATAGACACATGTATGCTTTACAAAGGCATCAATAAACAAGTAACGCTCGTCTATGGACTCGCTTAGCTCTTTCTCGTAGAACTGATATTTTTAGATTTTTCACAAATTATTCATTTACAAAGCTTAAAAAGTGAAATGAGCACACTCTTTTTGCGTTTTTCTATCAAGTTCATCTAAACGTGCAAGTTCTGCATTTTGAGTAGGCGAAGGGCGAATTTGTAGGACTTTCCTATCGAAAGGTCGTAGAATAGCTAAACCTTCCGCTCTCTTAACCCGACTAAGTGGTACGTATATTGATGCTACTTGTGAAGCAGTAGGTGGTAATTGAAGGTCGACGACGATTTTCCCCATTGTGAGTCCTTGTGCTTTATGAGTAGTTATCGCAAAGGCAGGTACGATAGGTAATTGTGTCCTAGTCACATGAATCATGTCAGGCGCTTTTCTCCCTGATCTTTGCTCGAGAAGTGGACCAAGTAGCTGTTTGATAGAAGTACTAAATTCTTTTTTGACCAATAAGATAGGAATTAGTTTGGGTGGAAGGCCATCAAGGCTTGTTTCTACTTGTAAGGAACTAATTTTCACGAGTGCATATAACAGTTTACGAACATAAATGCCATTTGACGGAAACATTGCGTTATTCATATTGAAAGTGACTGGATCCTCCTTGTCATCGTATGCAAGTTCGCGGAAAATTCCTTGAGTACCATTCGAGAATCCTAGCTCACAAGTAATATTATCAGTAAGAAGCACAGGCATATTTGGTTCTAAAGGAAGAAAGCCAGGAAGAAGTTCAGTTTTGTTGTCAGACAGATGTAAACAAGCTGATGCAACTTTGTCTCGTTTTGGCATCATTTTATTAAGTTGCCATGCTAGAATTTGTTTCTTTGATCGAAGAGTATTAAGTAAATGAACAACTTTATCAAAAACTGTCCATAATGGATCATTTTCTAATTCAATATAAGCTTGTGTTTTTTGTCGATAAGCTTCAGCTTTTCTTTCATAATCTGTGATATGACCAATATAAAAAATACCACTTTTATCTGTAACACGAAGAATATAGTTTTCTTTTTTTAAACGATGTTGAATCGATTTTATTAATTTCAATTCTTTTCGAGCACGATTTATCTGAAGATAAGATAGAGGAGCCATATATTGCTCATATAAATATGTTGCAAATTGTTCAGAAAATTGTTTGATAATTGTTGATGTATTTGACATATAATGAACACGTACAAGATAAGGTATAACGACATCAAGAATACTATTATATTCTTTTTCGATTTGTTTTTCTCTATATTTATGAGACTTTAAATAGGTTTGATTCGGTATTATATAATTTGGACCTTAATTTAAAAAAATATTAGAGAAATTTTAGTTTTTCTTCTGACTTACCATTATGAGAAAGAAAATCTAATTGAACACGATTTAATGAAACTTTTGGTAGATCAACAATAATTTGTGGATAAACATTAATTATTTTCTTTTTTGATAACGAATCATGACGATACTGACGCATTAATTTGACATGAAGACATGATTCCTTATAACGAATCTGACGTATAAATCTATTTGTATAATTATTTAAATATATTGTTAGACAATACATTAATATATTTGTTTGTTTCTTTTGAGAAGGAGACGTTGGATTTAAAATTTGTGATTGTAATGAAGTTAAATCTTGTTGATATAAATGTTCATAATATTGAATTTTTATTTCGTATTCTTCTAACTTTTTATTAAGCATTTGACGTTTAAATTCTTGTATTATTTTGTTACGTTTATTTTTCGATTGTTCTTGAATATGATCAACTTGAATAGAATCGAATGATTTGGGTAATTTATGACATAGAATACGTTGTGAGAACATAACTAAATCTTCGAAGACTTCCAATTGTTTCTTACGAATACTTGTCAAATGGTTGATTGTTTGAAACTAGAAAATCAAAAAGGATAGAACATATATACAATGGCATTTTTTGTTTTTACGTGCTCAGCAGTCAAATAATAATAAGATAATTGTTTATATACTTCTTTTTCATGTATAATATTTTTAATTTTGTTTGCTTGATATTGAACTGCTCTTAATAAATCAATATGATGTAAATGAACAAATTCTTTCAATCTCTTATCAATTATTTCTAATGCAGGTAGTGTGCATGGAAAATAAGATGATTGGGTATTTAATTGTTCTATATATTGATAGATTTTCTTTCGTAATAATATTAAATAATCTTCTGCATTTTTCTCAATTATACTTTGGTCATATGATTGTATAATCTTTATAATATCATCCTTCAAAATAATGTAACCTTTAACTATAGATAATTAATAATGATCTTTGTCTTCATACTTACAGGCCAAATTTGAAATTTGTAACCTTGATCAAAATAAGTTTGATACAAATAAACAAGTTGACTAAGACAAAACTGTTGATCAACTATTTAAAGTCGAGATAATATAAAACTTTGTTCCCTTTTATTTTTTAATGTACAATTTAATTGAATACGTAATGAATGTAAAAGTAAATTTCTTGACATTTTTAAATATTTTGATGGTCTATACAAAACGAAATCATCGGGATTTGGTTGACTAGGAGTATTTGTATTAGACAATATTATTTCATTTGTTAGATTCTTCACTTTTTTAGCTGTTCTCTTTTGAGATATAGATAATTGACTGATTGATGTGATTGAATTATTTAATAAATTTTGTTCTGATAAATCTCTCTTTCGTTTATTTGAGTCTTTTATCTGTTTTTTAATGGTTTGCTTATTTAATAATTGTTCAAATATTGTATGATTCTTTTTTTGAATTAACAGAGTAATTCCTTGTTGATTTAAACCACGTGCTCGACATTTTTTTTTGAAACGTTATAATTTTCGATTACCATGACATTTTGATTTTTTCCTGGCACTAGTTTTTTCTATTTCGCCAGTAAGAGCTTGTGTTGGAGACAATATTTCCCACCATCGACCTTGTGCATCTTGTGATAAACCATGTTCAGAATATAAATTGTGACCATTATTGTTCGCATCCACTCTAAGGCATCTAGAAAAAGTAATATCATCAAAGCTATCCGATACATGTCGTAATATAATAATAATGAAAACCGAAAGGGTTGGTCATAAAATATGGAACATTTGTTCACAGTGAAATGTCCATCGCATCATACTCAATAACGATTTATTTGGAAATGACTGTCAGAAACAATAGCAACGAATGAGTCAGCGGTTCAAGTCGTATACCTCGATCAGCGTTATATATATATATTCTATATCAGTGACTGAAAGGTTATAAAACAATGTATACTTATAAATATTTCACCTGATATTTCGATTTTTCCTACGAAAACAAACGAAAAATCAATTTTTGTTCGTATACAGCTTGATCATGCTGATATTAACTTTTCTCATTGTATGCAATCACTATGAGATAAAAATTTGTAATATATTTTTTATAAATCAACATTTTTAAAGCTACAAAACGATGTGTAAAAATAAATATTTTTATTGATATTTTGATTTTTCTTAGGGAAAAGAAATGAATGCTTTTTTTGAATATGCTTTGACCATCTAATATTAATTTTTCCCAATATGCTCGATCACTATGAGATAAAATTTCTAACAATATATATTTTTCATCAACATATCAAGTGCTACGAAAAGATTAATGTATACTAATATTTTTCCGGATTTTCGATTTTTCCAATGAAAAAAGCGAGAAACCAATCTTTTTTTGAATATGCCTTGACCATGCTGATATTATTTTTTCTCATTGTGCGCTATCCTTATGAGATAAAATTTTCTAGAATGTGTTTCATAAATTTGCATATCAAGAGCTACAAAATAATATAAAAATATGTATACTTTGATGAAAATTTCCATTTGTCGTACAGAAAAAACGAAAAAACAATTTTTTTCCGTGTATGCCTTGAGCGCACTGATATTAACTGTTTTTGATATGCTCGATCAATGAGATAAAATCTTTTAAAATATATATTCTAAATTAGCATGTCGAGAGCCACAAAATAATATAGGAAAATAAATATTCTCATTGAAATTTCGATTATTCCTACCGAAAAAACGAAAACTAATTTTTTATATATATGCCCTTGAATGTTAATATTAGTTTTTTCTTTGTACCCGATCACTTTGAGGTAAAATTTTCTAAATTATATTTCATAAATCAGCATATCCAAAGCTACAAAATGACATATAAATATTAATATTTCCATTTAAATGTCTATTTTTCCCACGGAAAAAACGAAAAATCAATTTTTTTCCTATATGCAGTGACCATGCTGATATTAACTTTTCTCATTGTGTGCGATCACTATGAGATAAAATTTTTTAGAATGTTTATTTTAAATCAGCGTGCCAAACACTACAAAAATATTCATAAATATTTATATTTCTCCTGAAATTTCGATTTTTCCGAGGAAAAAAATGAATAATGAGTTTTTTTCCTGTATGCTTCGACCATGCTAATATTAATTTTTCTCATTGTGCGCGACCATCATAAGATAAAATTTTTTAAAATATACTTCGTAAATCAGCATTTCAACAGCCACAAAACTATGTATAAATATTAATATCTTCGTTGAAATTTCAGTTTTTCCTACAAAAAAAACAAAAAATCAGTTTTTTTCGTATATGCCTTGAGCGTACTGATATTAACTTTTCTCATTGTGCACGATCACTGTGACATAAAATCTTTTAAAAGGTATATTTTAGTTCAGCATGCCAAGAGCTACAAAATTATATATAAATATTAATGTTTTCATTGAATTTTCGATCTTTCCGAGGGAAAATACGAAAAATCAGTTTTGTTTTGCATATAGCTTGACTGTCCTGATATTAATTTTTCTCACTAGACCCATTTGCTTCGCGACTAGTTTTAGCTTTTGTTCCTTCTACGTGTTCACGCACACTAAGTAGTATAATTTTTGTACTTACATCGAACGGGAGCGATATTTTCGGGTTTGGTACATTTGATGTTTACACTTTGTAAGTCTTATTTGATTGTTGTTCTCCGTGATGTTCTGGGTCTTTTTTACTCCTTTCTCCTCCATATTGTATGCAGTGAATCGCTATCTTCGGATGGCAGCGGTCAGATAGTCGTAAAATGTCTCCTGCTAAGTGCATCATTCTTTCTCTTATGATGTCTGGCAGTCTTCAAAGACCACTCTTGTGTAGAACTTCTTCATTGGGAATTTGAGCGCGGTAGAAAATATCAAGAATTCTTCTGAGGCATCGTTGGTGAAATACATTGAATTTTCAATGAATACTAGCTATTATTTCCCAGGTCTCACTGACGTATATCGCAGTCGAAATAACATTATTGTTGTATAGTCAGATCTATAGTTTAGTGCTAATTACTTCTGTTGACCAGATTCGACATAATCGTTGGAATACGCCTGATGACTTACCAATTCTACAATTGACGTATTCTTCTGCTCCCATATCTTTAGTTAGGTTGTGTCAAAGGGAAAAAAGCGGCGCCTGGTGAATCCTAAGATTCGTTAGGATCCATAAGAATCCAGCTGGACCCACAAGATCCACAAGGACCCATCGGGAGCTAATATCATCTATATATTCTGGGGTATTCTTTGGTCTTCAAGTTCTATATTCCTTGAGTACCTTTAAGTCCTCATGTCCTAGATTTCGAAAGTGTCCTTAGGTCCTAATGTTCTATATTCTATGGCTACCCTTGGATCTTTAAGCGCTATATTCTGAGAATGGCTTTGGGTTCTCAAATTTTATATTCTAGAGTTTCCCTTTGTCCGTAAGTCTTATATGTTAGAGGCACTGCAGGGTGCTTGATTTTCATATTTAAGACGCACCTCTAAGTCCTCAATATTGGCCTGTACAAACTTAACGCTGTAATGTTTCTGACACTATTTTTTTCAATTTTCTCAATTACTGAACTAGCTATCTCTAGCTAGTTTAAATCCCATTCGACGTAGCTCAGATTATCTATCCTTTCATAGATAAATAAGCTATTCTGGTTGAAAACCAGGTTTCTGGAAATATGTTAACGGCGCGTAATGTTGTTACATAAAAAGTCCCTTTATTGTAGATTGATGTAATAAAATCCGATTCACTAGAATCTAGGCGACTAAAAGTAAGGGTGTGAAGAGCCAAAGTTATAAAAAATTGAGTTCTCTATTGAATAGTAAAAGAAATTTATAAAAATTACTTTTGTTGACGAGGAAAACTGGGAGACGCAAACACAATGTTGTTACTCAAGTTTGTTTTTCTTCAGCTTACTTTTCCATTGTTTTACACAAAAGCAGTTACTCATAAGTTGTTATTTTACGGGGACAAATCAGTATTTTGAAGGCACCCATTTCTTTGTGGAAACTATTCACTTGTTTTGGTTGCAATTCAGGTCGTCATTCCTCAAAGAACTATGGGCCTGTATGTTTGTCCGAAATGCTAGCAGTTTGGACCTATGTGAGAGCAAATGAAAGAATTTCCTGTTTTATACTTGGCTGTTTAATGCAGTAAGATAGCTCAATGAAGTTACGGTTGAGGACAGACACCTAGATGGTAGAAGACTTTGTAGAGTCAACGAGCTAAGTGAATTGTCTTCATCCACGCTACTTCTCGCTGTTCAGCATGTAGGAAAAGAACTTTATCAGGCAAGCTATTCAGTTTTAACGCAATCACCTAGAGAACATACATTTGTTGTCTACCTGTAGTTTCTGTGAATCTGAACGTCGTAAAACGTTTCTAATATGCATGATAATTGAAAGGTAGCGTAAATTGAGGCGATCCACCGCGTCTTTTGATTGTACGAAGTCTTCTGCCATTTAGGTGCCTTCTCTCACGTTCACCTTCAACTGAAGTGTCTTTGTTAGTTAAACAGACGAGCAAAACAAAAAAGAAATTCTACCATTTGCTCTCATGTAGGTTCAAGCTGCTACCCTGTGGGCAAAGCTACAAGCAGATAGTTATCTTCGATTTTAAGAGCCCAATTGTTGTTAAGAGAATAACATAGTCTTCAGGAAAAATTGAGTACCTCAAAACATAGGACTTTAGGATTTATGGGTATCATCAGAGTATCGGACTTGGGGATCTAAGAAGATCTAAGGATATCCCCGGAATAAAGGACTTGAAAATTTAAGGGTGTTCTCAGATTATAGGACGTGAGAGTCTAAGGATACTTCCAAAATATAGAAACTGAAGACCAACAGTGCCCTGAAAATATGCGACTTGAGGATTTGAAACTATGCTCAGATTATAGGCCTAAAGAACTTACGGTGTCCAAGAATGTGAGAATTACGAATCTAAGGGTATCCAAATGATATACTTAGGGTTGACCAAAAGTCCTGAGCCCAGTTAAAAGACCCTGTCGGATAAGAAGACCTATTCAAAATTGAAAAGCCAAATATACCATTTTGTAGAGCAAATTAAGATGCGTCGAATGGCGTATATTGAATCTGATCTTCATAAGACTTTAGTGGAACTAGAGTCAATTTACTAATAGACGGTCATGTATCCAAAAAGTTATGGTACATACAAAAACAATCGTAGATCATTGAAAAATCGTATTTTTTTTAATGAGAGGTAAAACAATCTGAGATGCCAAGTATATCAACTAGTAGCCCGTGAAAAACTCAACAAAACTGTATATAAAAATATTTTCCTAGAAATACCTTTCAATGACATTGACATCCGCGTAATGATCAATAAATGATGGGACTTTTGAGTACATGACCGTCTAATAGTAAATTGACTATAGTGTCCACCAAAGTCTTACGAAAATCAGATTTAACATATACCATTGGACGCGCCTCGTCTTATTCTACAAAATGGTAAATTTGCTTTCTCAATCTCGAATAGTTCTTCTTATTCGACAAAATACTTTAAAAGTTGAGATCAGAACTTTTGGTTAACCCTAAGTAGATGTTACTGTTCTACATACAATGATACCACAAGATGGTGGAGACAGCAACGGATAAACAAATAGTAATTTGATTGATTGCTTGATTGTGATATTTGAGAGGTCCTTTCAGCCATCCTACAATTCTTTTATTAATAAAAGTTTTTTGTGTATAAATTTTGTAATTTTTCTAATGAACTCAAATCAAAACTTGGCAAAAATTAATCAATAAAAAGCTACAAAACAACAAAAATTTTTTTTCTTTTCATCTTGAGAGAAATGTTCTACTAAGATATAAATTATATCTGAAAAGGAATAATCAACTACTTCTTCTATACTTATCTACGTAAAAAAAATAAAATTAAAATATATATTGTGTGATGCATTATTTTCATCTTGTTTACTTGAAATAGCTATTGTTTTATTTCCATTATATATTAGAAGATTTATTGTTATTATTTTTTTTTGCTTTTGTTAAAAAATTTGTATTTGTATAATAAATTTAAAAAGAGCTTATTAAATAGATTGAGTTTTTAATTTATGTCAATAGTTATTTTATTTTTTTTTTTGGTTATTGATGAGGAATTATAAATATTCTTGACCAAGTTTTAATGCATCTTCATATGCTTTGATAGTACGTATTAAATTCTCTCGTCGATTTGTTTGATCAATAGGTTCTTTCATAAAACGGACTAAATCCGATGATGAACAAGCTATTGTTAAACTCTCATCAATAATAAGAGCACATTTAGTAATAAAATGATGATAACATGTTTGAGATATGGTATCAATAATACGTTTTTTTACGATCTAAATCAAAAGAAAACGTTATTGTTAATATATAGAGATGATGAGATTTCATATTATTTACCAGAGAATATGAGGTCAATGCTATTTGAATATCTTTTGCTGCTATAGTTTCCTTAGACGATGCTAATGTATATGAATCAGAAATCATCATGGGAGTTGGAGACAACGTTGAAGTTAACTCCTCTAAATACAAATTTGAAATAAAACTGTTACAACTTGCAGTCGATTTTGTGCCTTTTGAATCAATTTCTTTGTATGGCGGAACAAAAGCAGCTGTTTTAATTGGTGGTGGTGCAGCTTCACCTCCTTGTTCTTTCAATTTAATTTTTCCCGCTTTCATTTCTGTCACGTTTTTCATGTATTCATCATTTAGTGTAAAAACCCTATGTTCCATTTCCAATATTTCTTGTACTCGTTCATTAGCACGATTTTCAGCTGTATCAACTTGTGCAATAATAACATCTTTAAGTTGTTCAAGAAGACGAACATATTGTGCATCAAATGTTTGATTAAATATTCTCAATAAACTCTCTTTAAGATAATCACGAAAATATTCAATTAAAGTAAGACAAATATTTGGTAAACGTTGAATTTCTGCACGAAGAAGTCGTTCGATTATTTGATAATTTGGATAATTAGGTAATGAAACACCAGCTGCATCATCAATAGCTTTTAAAACTAATGTATAATAATCATTTGAGAAAAAATCAGAAAAACTTTTTGAAAGTTCATTTTCAAATTGACTTTGAAATTTATAAATATGATAAGCAAGACGATCATCATTAGGTATAGAATTTATTGATGTTTTTCTATCAGACTTAGATGATGCGTTAGGATTAAGTAAAATAGAAGACATTTGTCCACCAGCATAAGCCATATTGATTCTGGTTAAAGCATCATAATCTCCATTGAGTTTAGCTCGAATACTTTCACGTAATGCGTTAATCATTGATTGAAATTTCATTCGACAATCTTGTTCTGAAGTCATAGCAATTGGAATATTTTTAAGTTCACTTTTTTTTCTCGAATTTGCTTTTTTAATTCTTCAATAATTTGTGGAAGAGTTGAACGAATTCGTTCTTGTTGAATATACGCTAATTTTTTTACTAATTGATTAATACCTTTAAATTCATCAGGTAAATGTTGAAATGCTTCATGATGTTTCGTAAAGAATTGTGCTTCACGTTGTTTCATTTCTTCAAATGAAATATTTTGATCAATTTCATCTTGATTTCGATTAAGTACAGCAACACAACCTAATTTTAGTTGCATCGCTCCTGGTCCTCTTCCTAAAATTTTTTCTGCAATACCTTTATCATATTTATCGATCTTTGAAACGGCAATTAGTTGACGAAGACATTGAGGATCATATTCTCTAGCTAATTTCATAGATTCAGATGTTGTAAAATCAACAGAAGCTGGAATCACATGCAAAACAATCTGAATACCATTAGAAACATTTAAGAGATTCATTCTACAAAGAATAAACTTACAGCTGTCGGTGGTTCTATATATTTATTGATCAAATTCAAAATCTGTGTATGAATATCCTTCGCTTGATCACGAAGTGGATTTCGAGTAATACCAGGCAAATCGATAAGCGTTAAATCATATGGTATATCACGTTTATACACTGTCAAATAAATCGGGGTTGAACTAACATTGGCCCCATTACCAGCGATTTCTTGAGTGAAAAGAGTTATTTCATTACTAATCTGATTCATATCATGTAATGTTTTTGCGTCGTTTTCAGAACTTTTACCATTACGAATGATAGCATATTCAGCATCCGTAGTTGATTTTATTCTTAATTCTAATGGACATCGTGTACAAATGTATTGTGCACGAGGTAATTGAATTCCAGAAATAGCTTCAAGTACAGATGATTTACCCACTGATTGATCGCCAACAACCACAATTTCTGGTAAAGTAATCTTTTCATTATGCAATATTTCACGCATTCGATCGATAGCAGATAAGAGATCACTTGATTCTTTGGTGTTAAGTTCGTTGGTTAACATCGTATTTATTTCTAAATGTTGGGTAGGAAGATTATTTGATATTTTAACCCCTTCAATCCCGTGCGTCGTCTCGTTGGTGACATGCTTAATGTGAGCGAAATAATTTGACTTCTGTCGTCTTTTTGAACGACGTGTATCACATGCTGTTTTCAAATTCAATTTGTCTATAAAACGTGGTTCTTTCAAAAACACCTAGTTCTAATGTTTTCCTATGTCTAGAAATAATGATGCAAGATGTAAAATACAGTTGATCGTGGCTATATAACGCCAACAGATAGAAAGATATTGACCCATGTCGCCTATTTTTAATCAAAACCGACGGTCAACCGCGGTTCGTTAAAAAACTGACGGTTCAAGCGATTACGCTTTTTTCATCTCTTTTCAATTGTTTTTTTTATGAAATCGATAATTTCTATGCTGAACACATCGAATTTTATCTAAAAAACTAGGTTTCAAATCTTTACAAAATATTATATAAAATGGTCATCAATTTTCTGTATTGGTTAATCTTCGAACTAATGATTATTTTTCTAGCGCCATCTTTAATAAATTATCGAAACTCGTTAATTAAGCAAAAATATTCGATGTGGCTAGCACCAGCGGCTTGAGCACGTTCATAAATAAAAGGAAACGTGATTTTGACCAAAATTAAAGGATTTTTTAATAGTTAAAAAATATTCATGTAGTAAGAAGTAAAAAAATATCAAGCCCAAGGACCGTGGTTAACCGACGGTTTTCGACCGGTTATAGCGACATGGGGAGCTACTACTTTTCTTCGTGTTTGTGCAAAACGCAAGAATATGTCGGGATCGAAAGGGTTAAATGTTAAATATTTCATCAATCTACAAATAATTTGATAAAAAAAATGAATGATTTGTTCAACTATTCAGGTATTCGTTTTACACTATAATGCACTTCTTTTTCTCGCAAAATATACTGTCCAACTAAAAGAAAATTAATTAAAAATGCAATTTTACCTGAATGTGAATAAAAAATCAAACGAGCTGCGTTGATTAGCTGAAAAATATACAAAACAAACTCTTACAACAAGAAAAGGCTTTAAGAGTGAGTATATATGTATGTTTCATCGAAGAATACTTATAAAATATATTACCCAACTCATAAAACATCATCATTTCATGCAAATACTGTTGTGCATAAGATTCAGTCATGTTTATTTTCTATTATTTTTGTGAAGATTGTTTATGTCTGTCAAAAAGTAAGAAATCAGCGAAAATCATGAAAAAATATTTGTACTTTTTCAATTTGGAAAGTTAAACAAAAGTTGTGATAGAGTTTGACATATTATTATTTATTTCAAAAGAAAATTAAAAAAATCTAGCATTCTATTAAGTAAATATCTCTATTCTATAATGTACAATCACTTATTTGATTTTAATTGAAAGGATAAATATACTAAATTTAAATAGAGTGCAGATGCCGTTGTCTGCAAAATGAACAAGACGACAGAAACCAACCATAAACGACTTCAACACGAAACCATATCGGCTCGGATGGCGTCCAGGATTACATAGTTCGCGATCTCTGCCGAGTAATCAAGGCAGAGTCGAAAAATTAACGACTAAAAAGAGTTCATATACAACAAAAACCATACAAAAACTTGCCGAAAATACTCTGGCAGTAGGAACATGGGATGTGCAGACACTATGGATTACTGGCAAGCTAGAATTACTTAGATATGAAATGAAACGTTTCAGGTACGACATAATTCATATTTTCGAAGTGCGATGGACAGGAAAAGATGAAAGATCGAATGAAAATTTCATCTGGTCAGGAGATGTATCCTCAAATATGAAGGGTGTGGGGTTCTTACTAAGCACACAAGCTAAAAAGGCATTAATAGGATACAATTCAACCAGCTCACGAATAATTCCGGCACGATTCGATGCAGCACCATTTAAAATTTCAGTAATACACGTATATGCAGCAACCTTTTCATCTTCAGAAGAAGATATTGAAGCATTAACAGAAGACAGATAAAAAGGATATACTTGTTCTGACAGGAGATTGGAACGCTAAAATGGGTTGTGATAATACAGATTGGAAATTCAATATGGGAAAATATAAATATGGCGATAGAAACGAACGCGAAGAACGCCTCCTAAAATTTGCGACCGTGCACGATCTGCACAGATATAATACAAAATTTCAACGTAAACCAAATTGAAAATGGATCTGGGCATCACTAGATGACCTTCATAAGAATAGAATTGACTTGATTCTCATTCAGTGAAGATAGGAGACCTCAGTCGCTAACTGTCGAGCATTTCAGAGAACAGATATAAGCTCAGATCACTCATTAGTGTTGTGCACTATCAACTTGAAACTTAAGAAACTCCACAACAAACCACAAAAATGCTGTAAAGTTGATGTGAGTTGACTGAGAGATGAGAAAATAAAGCAATCATACAGCGCTGCTCTAACGAAACAAATGAAAGATATAGAGCCAACATGTAGTATGGAAGAACAGGCCATCAAAATTATAGTAAAGGCAACTGTACCTACAAAAAGAACAATCCATTAGAATATATAGAACAATATAAAGGCTTATGTAGGGAAGTTAAGAGATCAGCAAAACAGGACAAAGAACATTTGACACAAGACCAATGGGAGCAAGCTGAAAAAGGTCTAAATATTGGAAATACAAGAGAAGCATATGGTCTCAAAAATATTTTAAGAAAAGAATTTGTACCTCGACTATATATGCCATACGAAATCAAGAAGAAACACTGTTACAGACAAGTGACGACATCAAATGAAGGTGGACACAGTATCACCGGAGCCTGTATAAGGATCCTGAAGGCAGAGACGACATGGTAGAAGAAATCGAAGACATTGCACCTCCTGGAGACGAACGTCCTCAGGATATTTTGTACTCAGAGGTATACGCAACGATAAATTCATTGAAAATAAATAAAAGTTTGGAATCAGGCGGTATAACAGCAGAAATGCTACAAACTGGAGGCAAATTGTAATCGTGAGAAATCCGCAAACCCTGTAAAAAAAAGCATGTCATGAGGGTACGATTTCAGAAGAATGAGGCAAATCTATATTGGTACCTATACCAAAGAAAGGTGACCTCAGTAATTGCTCAAACTACCGAACAATCTCTCTTATTAATCATACAGGAAAAATACTCCTAATAGTACTGCTAAATAGATTAAAAAATCATCTGTATCCATACTTCTCAGAAGAGCAGGTAGGATTCAGAAAAGACAGGAGTACTGTACATCAAATACTTACGCTCAGATTATCGGCCGAAAAAGCAAAAAGTATTCGATACGATCAAACATAAAATTATTTGTCATATGCTAAAATCCTATGGTGTCGACACAAAAATGGTCACCCTGCTAAAAGAGATCTACGAAAAGTCACAACCAGCTGTTCGCATTGGTAAAGATAATGGAGAGTGGTTTCGAACAGATTTAGGAACTAAACAGGGCGATCCTCTGTCACCACTCCTCTTCATCGCATATCTCGAACGAGTAATGGACCAGGTGAGACAGAACATCTGCAGAATCAATACCAACGAAACATTGATAAATAACCTGAGATTTGCCGGCGATACTGACCTTATTGATGAAGACGTTAGCTCACTTCAACGCCAAATAGAGCTAACTAATACAGCTGCTCGACAAGCTAGAGTAATCTTAAATATAAATAAAACCAAAACCACGGTATGTGGAGATAGGAATATCGACAATAGCAACCAAGTAGTAGGAAACTTCATAGAAAAAGTAAAAATTTGAACATCTAGGCAGTCTGCTGACATGGGATAATAACTGTTCGGACGAAATAAATAGGAGAATAGGAAAAGCGGCAGATACAATGGCCTTTTTGAGACAAATATGGAATTGTAAGAAACTGAAGCTTGAAAATAAACTTAGAATCTTAACCACATGTGTATTCAATGTCCTATTATACGAGTCTCAAATATCGACCCTAAAAGAAGCTGACAGGAAAAGGCTATTGTCATTCGAAATGAAATATTAACGACGGGTTATAAGGGTTAGGTAGCAAGATATGGTACGAAACAAAAATATCAAAGGAAGAGACCGTAATAGACATCATCAAGAAGAGGAAACTAAGATTGTTTGGCCTAGGGGTGGCACTTTATCTTTACTTTACTCGGTAAAGTAAAGTAGATCTACTGTACCCGAATAATAAAGTAAAGTAAAGTAAAGTAATATAACCAAGTTAATTTTATTATTGATTTATTAAGTCATTATCATGAATTGATGCAGTTACAATATACTAAAGTTTATATAGACCCTTTTTTTAATAATTAACTGCAAAATAAAACAAAAACTGCAAGTGTGTCGTATTTTAATATTTTAAAGTCTAGTTTCTTTTTAGATATTATCAGCCATTATATCTAAGCAGCATGTAAATCAATGTATAAACAGAAATATCTAAATATTAGTTTGAAACTTGAAAGAATACAAGAGGAACTTTAAGAATTATTGATAAGACAAACTAGAACGTGGATGATGAAAGGAAGAACATTAATTGATACGATATTTCATTTTTTTTTGTTTCGGCAAACCATAATAAAATTAGAAAGATACAGATTTACCGCAAGATGAATGATACACTAGAAAACTTCGAAATTCTTTGATAATGTCCCAGTTCGAAATCGGGTAGAATATAATCATTGATACTAACAATAGAGCTTCCTTATTTTGCTACTTTGTTCTCAGATAAATTCATATTATTTCTCACAGAGCACCATATGTAACCTCATCTTCCTTACTACTACTTTTTTATTCATGTTTATGCTCTTGTTTTACTTTAAAATATTTTTTCTATAATTGCTGATATGCAGTTAAAACGCTAATCAAGTGGAGAAAATTTTATCTTCTACGAAATAAATAAATTGATGTAGTCGTTAATATAAGCTTGCTAAAAAGTGTCATACCATTCCTTAAAGATTTTGTTTTCAAACTTTTCACTTCTTCTCTGCCAATGGGTTCATACTGAGTATCTGTCGCATAATTTTCACAACTAACCATCATTTTTGTCTATGGTTTTGCTGATTGAATGATAAGACAGACTAGTATTTTGTTTTTTTTTTATTTTCAAAGACATTTCGATTCGGAGAGAAAGCTCACAGTATACAATGACGTTGTATTATAGCTTTGATTTAGTAAGCTTGAAATAGTGACTTTACTCTAGCACACAAAAAAATAGTATAATGCTTTTCATAAAAATTGAAAGACTCTTATGCAAAATTGACCTTTGGTAAGACATAAGTTTGAAAACTATTCTTATCATATTATGATTAATACCTGTGACACCATAACACTAATTACAAAATTATTTGTTTAATATCCTCTATGTTTCACTAGTTAATTCTTTTGCATCCTTCATATAACCTGGGCACTCTCTTAACATATTACATCAAAGGACTAAGAGTATGTTTCAACTCTACATAAAATACTCTAAAAACCAATGACATATATGTTAGGCAGAGTAGTAATAAAATTTTCCAGATATAACTTTCAAAAAACAAAAGAAAATCACATGGTTTGTGATCATAGTATGCAATATTATGCTAAATAATTGCGAAATAAGTAGAAACAGAATAAGCTGCCTTTATAACTTATTTTCACTAAATGAATTAATTCTATTGAAATAATATCAATTTTTTATTATATATGTACATTAAAGGAAACGAGACTCTAAATTTAAAAATATGACATACTCGCAGTTTTTGTTTTATTTTGCAGTTGTTTATTAAAAAAAGGTTCTATATAAACTTTAGTATATTGTAACTGCATCAATGCATGATAATGACTTAATAAATCAATAATAAAATTAACTTGGTTATATTACTTTACTTTACTTTACTTTATTATTCGGGTAAAGTGGATCTACTTTACTTTACTTTTTTCAAAGTATAGTAAAGATAAAGTGCCACCCCTAGTTTGGCCACATCTGTAGAATGGACGATTGTAGACTGATAAAACGTCTAATATTTGGTAAAATGGACGGAATATCTCGAAGAAGGCATCCATGCAGAGAATGACTAGCTGACATAACAGAATGATGTCAGCTCAGTGGACATGACCTGTTCCACCTTGCAGAAGATCGGCGGGCATGAAAAAATCTGATTCCGTAAGTGATTGGCCGCAATGGGCGCTAAGCCTAAGAGACATGATGATGATGATGATGTGGTTAGATAAATCATTTACTATTAAAGTATTTCGCGATAGTCTTCACAATCAGTTGAAGAAGCTCTCCCCAGAGTAGCAATATCTGTTTTAATAAGTCAATCGCTTATCAATGTTAGGATGACTCTGAAATCAGCTAATTAGTACAGAGTTAATGTTGAATATCTAAACATTTATCGTTAAGGATTTACACAAATTTGTTCTATTGATATAACCTTTGCCAAAGGAAAAATAATTATTTAAATGACCATATTCATTGTGAAAGGCTGGTTGTTATCGATTGTCTTATGAATGCAATGAAATAAACAAAAGCTACTATATCATAAATATGTTTAATTTATAATATTCCTCGTTCTCTCAAATCATTGATGATCACCAATACTACCAGATCTGGAGATGTTATTCAATTATATTTTACTCAAAACGCTACTCAATCTGTATAGCTCAAATCTTATCGACGACTGATTAAATCGTCATTAACACTCGAATACCGTTTTATACAGTTTGGTCACTGAAAATCTTTGTATAAGGAGCACACTATGATAATTGATCTATGCGTTTCTCTTAATCTAAGTTCATGCTGGCGATTTTATAACGAAATTTCAATGATAGAGAACATCCTTATTTTCTAGTTCTTCATGATCTTTTTTGTAGGAAAATGAAATCAGAATCAGGACACGCATCATTTACATATTGAAATTTTTAGTTTTTATCGTTTTAAGAGTATTTTTATTTGATATTTCTACTAGATCTTACAAAGAACGATAAGATCACATTCAATATGGTGTCTAAATAAGTAGAATCAGTCAAAAGGTTATAGATTAAAAGATAGAAAAAAGTTTTTCGTATGCAATCAAGCACCATAGATTAGTTTCAAATTAACATCATCTAACAGCAATAGAACGTTCAAAGTTAATTTTGAATTCATCTTTACCATAAATTTGAACACAAGCAAGTTATAATTCGCAATTCAAAAGAGAAGAAGTGGAGAAAAAAAGAGTTCAAAGCTCATCCTGATTGGGCGATTCTTGTGATATATTGATCGAAGTATCAATGGTTGTGAATGGTTGTCTACTCCTTCGTGATTGTGGAAAAGATAAAGCTGGTGCGTTCGTTTGCCAGCTTCGATGAAGGCGCTCAGATGGCTCTAGTCGTCCTTGATTAGACACAGATGTTCCTAATAAGGATATCAAAGAAGAATATTAAATTAAAATATAGATAATAATTGAAGAATCTTCTAATCTTTTAATGCATCGATCGATTATTATTATTTTATTGACATTTTACTTGATATAATTGACATCAATACGCATTCTTTCCAAATAAAACAGTAAGAAATCAACATATAATTTACGAAGTCTATTCAATCAAATGACTTAATCGTTAGTTGTCAAGATATAGCGAATGATGCTTCTGCGACACTCGCTGCTCAGACATTTGCTCTTGTGATATTCTTAGACTAATAGCGACGGAAGAAATTCAGATGAGGATGAAAGTGAGGACGAAGGAGGATGAGGGTGAGTGTGCCACTCTCGGTGAAATGCATCCTGAATACATGATGTTTGACTCTTTCATACTTTGTCCTCATCATATTGCCCATTGGTTCTCTTATTATTTCATCCTTTTTTATTCTTTTCTTCTCTCCAATGGACGAGTATGCAAGCGTATGTTTTGTATAAGAATGATGGGATTCTCGATAGGAAGAAATATAATAAAGCGTAGTGTCATCAGCGCTAATTCTTCACCTATCTAAAGATCGTCACAGTGAGGGTGATAGTGAGGATACGGAAGTCTTTATACACTTTCAGAATTTTTTCAGTTGGCACTTTTAACTGAGGGCCGTATGAAAGATAATATCACACGAGCAAGTGTTTCGGAAGTAACCGTTCGGAGAGTAAAAGCCATTGGAGAACAACTCTCTTACTGAAGAGCAAATGTCCGAGGATTCACTGTCCCGAAACCAACTGCCCTGGGGGAGCATCATTCATGGATTCAGTTATCAAAAATGAGCACAGAACAACTTCTTTCTGTTTTGTCCTGTTCCACAGTCGACTTTCATCCTATTTTGTGCTTTTCTCTGATACATATGTATTATATCCATACTGTCGAATATCAATTTATAGTACGCTTGTAGACCGCTACTGAATAATTGTGTCACATATTTGATATTAATTATTGTTTTCACAAATTCACTGCATTCATACGAGAGGATTGTAAATAAATTCATTCAAAAGTTACCAAATATCATGTTGATCTCTCTTAGTTTTCTTGTTTCTTCATCTAAAATTCACAATAAATAAAAATTTCTTTCGATGGTAGTCGTAGATAGTAGATCAAAAGATTATTTATATGACTGAAACTTATCACTATATTGATAAGTGAAAGATTAATGTTTTAGCTGCTACAGTGAATTTTAGTTCGATTTGTCACTAATTAGAAGATAATACTTCCTAGTTAGTGCTTCTTTTAGTTTATTAGATATTTTATTTTGTATTTGTAAAAATCACGATAAAGGATGTATAACAAGTTCTCACATATTATATTCTTTCTTGTATGTTTTGTCAGTAGAACAGATTATATTTACAGCACATGTAGTAGACATGTAGATCAACTCTAGGTTAGAACTATACGTCTAGCACATATGCTGTAAATATCAGCCTGTTCTTCTGGCAAAACATACAAGAAAAGAATATTACATGAAAGAAATCAAAACTTATTACATATTCTTTATACAATAATACCCTGTGGAAAATTGTATATAAAAAGCGTATGTAATAGGTCGCATCAGTACAATAGACATTTATCAGATCTTCCAGATTTTGCAAGTTTTTCCAAAATATTTCCAAACATAAGATTTTTTCACAAAAAACACCTCATTAAATATACAAACTGGTGCCGAAGAAAAGAATAGTTATAGTGATGTTTGAATAGAAGAAAATAGTTTGACAAAAGAAATGAGGCTTGATCATCTATGAAAAACAGTTCTATCGGTTCATTCAATTATTCCATTCAACCATATCTTTTAAAGATAAAAAATAACATAATTGAAAATTTTTTTCTCGACTTTGACATTGAAATTCCAGATTTTATACCTAATAATTCTGTTGCTGCAGCTAAAACATGCATCTTTCACTTATCAACGTGTCGATAAGTTCCAATCACATTAATAATCTTTTGGTCTATTGTCTATGATTGTCATCAAAAGAGTTTCTTATAAATGAGTTTATTTACAATCCTCTCATGTGAAAGTATCAAACTTGTAAAAACAACAATGAATATATTATTCATTTCATTAGTGAGTATCAATTCAATTCAAAAGTGAGAACTAAGCTTGATAACCGGACAGAATATGGCAAGACGAATCGTCGCAAGGATAAATATTTGTGTATTATCAACTGATTTTATTAGAAAATGATAATAAAGAGTGAAGAAAAACAATGAGAAAAGACAAAAATATCTAGGAGAATGCAATATATTAACAACAAATCGAAAAAATTTTCCGATATTGCGTTGGAAGAATCTTTTGTATAAAATTCTATCACATTCTATAAATGAATATAAAAGTCCTCTACCAGAACCCAGTCAGATAAGCGTAAAAATACGATGTTTTAATGCGTTAAAATACGCGCTTTTTACACGGAAAGGCATAATTTTTCTACCACTTGTCTGCCCGGTAACATGAAGCGTTTGTATATTATTTCGAACTGTTTTATCGTGTGGGTCATTTGGTAATGTTTTTTGTCAAAGTTTCTTCAAATATATCTGTAGAAAAATGTTTATTTATTCGGTAAATGTGTTAGTCCTTTTTCAATCCAGTATTTCATTCTCTTAGATACTTTAGTTTTTTCTCATTGTCTTTCTTCACTCTTTGTTATTATTCTTTAAGAAATCAGTTGATACTACACAAATATTTTGTCCTAGCGCCACTAAGCTTACGTGACTTTTGTAAAATTAATGGAGGATCATTGTCTATCTTGACACCTGCCATTGTTCTCATCATCCAATTAAGTGCATCTTGAAACTAAATAAAAATAAAAAAAGGAGATGTTATGAACTAAGAAAATATTAATACTAACAGATGTCATTTCTGTCATAAATTTATCGAGACGATTATCAATCTGTTCGATACGATTTTGTAAAGTCGAAACAGTTGATTCTACTGATAATGATTTATTATTAGTATCAGTATGTAAACGTGTAAGTTCATCTTTTAATTGATTTAAATCAGATTTGAGCCATTTGGACTCATCAGTACTAGTTGGTAATAACTCCGATCTAAAAATATCAATTAAAATGGTAACAAAAACTTTCTTCAATTATTCAATCATTTGTATATTTAATCTTCAATAATAGGAAAAATAAATCGAATTGACATTTTTAAATATTTGAGAAAAAATATTTAAATTTAAGCAATTCTTGAGTTTTTTTAGAATGAATTTTAAGCTATTATTTATTCATTTTTGTCGAATAATTTTAAAGAAACAAAATGTTTGTTAAGAAATTAATCATGAACATTAAGCTTTTTGAAAGTGAACATTTTTCGTTTTGTTTAAGTTGAGCCTTCAATGTATTTGTCATCTCCTTAGATCTTGGATATTCACTCAATGCGTTAGTATTATCTTTTACAGAAATTTATAATCGTTCTCTATTTGTTTCATGGTATCCATCTCTTTTCTGTATTCATGTATTCGTTCATTGCTCGGACCTATAAGTAGACTGATTATAAAACATGTAAATCATGTGAGAAACAACTATATCCATTTCCTCTTATTCAGTCGTCATTACTGCTTCTATCCTAATCTATAACTATTATTACATAATGTTAACTGTAAAATCCTCGAGAAGTCAGATCAACTTCTACTTGATAGTTTTGTTTATCAACGTGCTAAAACATTTAAAACCATCTGATGTTATGGTCAAAATAATTGTGCGAACTTGATAATGAGTGAAAAATTGCATGAAAGACAAGTAAAACAAAGAATACATGCAAAATCTGAACGTTTGAATGAACAATTCCAATAATTAGTTTCTTTTTTTTCATTTGATTACAAAAGACGTGGATTTTAAAATAGCAAGATAACTGTTCAATTTTTAATATGATTGTTATTCTGTTCAAAATACATTTATTTTCTTGCGTTTTCTAATGCGTCTTTATGCTGGGAGCTCAACTGTCAGGTCATCGTTTTCGTATTCGGTTTTTATAAATAATCATAATTTAAATCCTTCTTGAAAATTTGACCTTAATTAATTCAAATGTAAGTACTCATATATAAAAAGAAAGTAATATTTAAGACATTGCTATGTACATCAACAATAAATCTAATCACTTACGGAATATCTGTCATTATTGTATTTGAAGTAGCGGCATTTGCTTGTGTATCGAGTAATTGTCGAATATAATCATTCGTTGAAAATCGTTCAAATTCTGACCATGCATCATCAAGATAAGGAATTGCTGGAATCATTTCTAATAATCATATAATCAGATAAATATAGTATCTCAAAAGTTATGAATAAATTTAAATCGCAATATCTTTATGTTCAACGAATGAAAGTAGTATTTTCGAAATATTTTTCATAGTTTTTGTTTGGTAGCGGGACTTTTGTCCACGATAGTATATAAATATCGTTTGACAACTATACTAATATTTAGATATTCAAAATAGTAAAATAAACACTACTAACTGAAACATTGTAAGTTTTTTTGATCATGTTTACATTTTCGCCAACACCATCGACAAAATTGAACCATTGAAACCAAAAATGTAAATGGAGGAAATAATGCTGGTCGAGCATAATAATTACGTATAAGAGTACAACGATCATAAGCCCAAATATATTGCGCTTGTGTTTCAATATCATTTATTGTATTACTAGAAATTTTTTCTATTCATCATTATTTAAATTCATTATTATATTTTCATATACCTGAATAAAGCAATCAGCAAATTTAACAGTAGTATATTAACAAAAAGCATATGAAATGCAAACATAATTTGAGTAGCTATAGTAGTGCTAGCATCAGGTGTTTCTTAAGAAAGAATATATATGTATACAAATAAATACTCAATGTATTATAAGAGCATTGTTTGCTTTGATCTTACCATCTAATTTTGAAAGTTCATTGTCAAAATTACCCAAGACGAAATAATAAACTGGATAGACCACATTACGGAAAAATTCTTGCCCGTTAGAAGCGACACTACCATAGTCTGTCATAGATCTTGATGTTATTCCATAGCCAAAAATGAAGACAACAATAATGATTATGAATAATAATAAATCGTTTGTCTATAATGTCAAAAAACATGTTATAAATATACAGAAAATGTTGACACAATTTGTCTACCATTTTTCGAATCATTGCTAATTTTGGACCAAGATCTGGAGCAATACTAACAAAAAGAACTGCAATAATAAACCACAACTCTAAATCATAAGCCATTACAATTCTATAAATATATTGCAAAATTTGAAAATTATTTCAATGATTATATAGACTACCTTGCTGCTGAAAACTTATCAATATCTGTTAGCACAAAACGTAGTATAAGTCCAATATAGAAGAGAAGATATGCCGGTAAAAGTAGACATAAATTCGATAGTCTATTATTCCAGTCAAAATAGGTTAGAATTTTGCCTTTCAAATATCGATTTTCTTGGAAATAAAACTAGAAAACAACAAAGTTTGTTAATTAACATTTTAAATGAATGAAAAATGCTGACCTGTCGCACTTCTTCAAAAAACATAGTAGTGACAATTATAATAGTCAGTATTTCAGTCCAATGAATATCTACAATTCCATTTGATAATGGATTAAATGCATATAACATATAGTAACTGAATAAGAATAAGAAAATAATGTAGCCAAACTAAAATATTCGAAAAACTCCAATATCACCTAAATATACAATTCAATGATATTGGACTCACGCAAGTATAAACATATTTGACAACAGGGCGGTTGTGAAAATGAAAAAAATGTCGAATTATCGGTTCACTAGTGTCATAATCGTCGGAGTAGTCAATGCCATATTTTTCCAATCTAAATTTTTTGGTTTTTGTATTTATATAGAGTGGTTACGAAGTTTTGACCCCTCTTATGTAAATCGACATGGAAACAACAGCTTTCGTTCGTACAATAGGAGAAAAAGAATGATAAAATAAAAAATACCGTTGAATTTGCGAACAAACAAACAATTATTTTCGGGATTTAGATTCTGACTATAGTCAAGAAGGCTTACCGTCGTGTTGGATAGGTTGATTCTCCTGTCTATTGAATAAAAAAGACAAAATAATTCTAGTAAAGATTCCTTCATATTTTTTTACATTAATTTGCTGTTTTGTCTGATTCTTCTTATCGACTTGCTTTTCATAGATGGAGATGAACAGTTGTGCAACGCCCATTGTAAGTAAATTTATAACAAGACGAGTTCGTTCTTGTACTGGATCGATTTTATCATACCATATATTTGTTAGTAGAGCTTGACATGCAACTTCATTTAAAAATTTTTTATTATCTCCTGCAATAGCCATTTGAAGACATGTAACATCTCCATAGAGCTCTACTTGACGAATAATTAATTCACATGTTTTTTGTTTATTATAAACATAAGAACAACGTACAAATTCAATGGCATAGGTTTCAAAAATATTTGCTTCTGAAAATAATCTTTCTTTTGATTCATGATCTGGTGCATAATATGTTAATGATTTTAGAATTTTTGAAGCAATAAGTGCTGAACATATACGAGTTTTCATTTGACCAAGAATTATTTTTGCCATTGCCAGTCGATAAGTTAGTATACACCAAAGAAAAATATCACGATAAATACATTCAGTATCATTCTTTACGTTCTTATTTGTATTTTGTGATTCATGTCGAGATGTTGGAATGTTTAGTTCATATCCGTCTTCAATATTACTATTCATCGGAACAATTTTTCTTTTTTCTCCAGATTTCTTTGATAATGATCGTTTTTTTACTGAATATTTAGAGGGTGGACACATAAAATCACCGACAAGCATTTCAAGAATTTTATCTAGATCAGTTTCTTTTTTGAAATCAAGTTTTTGATCGATCTTGTCCAATAGATAGAGTGAATCTGGCTGTATAAAATACCGTATTTTTATTTTTCGGTATAAAATTTCAATTTAAAATAAAGTTACTTACATTTTTACGTTTTGTTTCGGAGTATAAGTCTTTTAAAAAATGCTTTTCGGATGACCATGGTTCTTCTTCCGATGAATTAGCAGTATCACCCAACAAAGCCGAAAGATCAATATTGAGTTGAATAAAATTTCGAACAAATACTTGCATATTTTTACTTAAAGCATCGAGTAATATTGATCGGTTTTGTTCTATCTAAAATGTGAATGTTTGTTAACAATGTTGTTTAAATAAAAGTATGAACAAAATACTTTTTTTGTATCGTTCCAATGTATTGTACTAGTAAGCAATTGATCTTCAGTAATATTGGAAATGCTCCAATGAAGTGCTAGACGTATTTGATCAAAGTCAGTCATATCACGCGTTTCATCTTTTTTCGATAAGTTTTTTCTTGCTATAAATAGAAAAAAATCTCTCATAAAAATTTCTTCGGGAATTCGAATTAAAAAATTGTCTTTTTGTAGATATAATCGTTAAACAATATCGTAGCAAATAAAGAAAATCGTACATAATGTTCTAAATCCATGTCATCACTTTTTTTGACAACTGCGATGCAGCGCCAGCAGTTGCGTTCGCATCTGCGACGCAGTCATCATAGTTTGTACTGACGCATGGAGGCATAAAAGGAAGTGTCGCAAGCACTCTAGCTCATTTTAATTTTTTACAGTGAGAAAGATACTTCATTTACTTTTCTGAAGAATAAAGGCCAATGCCAGGGTGTATTAAATGATCAATACAAATATCTAATAATTAAATGAATGATAATCAATTAATTATTTAATTTAGTAATTTGTTATTTATTTATTTAGAAAATTCTAAAATCGTCTGGGCGGCATCTCTTACAAATGCGATTTTTTTATCGCAGTTGCGGCGTAGCTGCGATCGCACTGTGGCCTGTATTTCGAAAAATTTCGACGCAGTTTTTCCAATTACGGACCATAGTGCGATTACAATTATGCAATAACTGCGTCGCAGTTTGACCGTAATTGAATACATGGGAATATACTTGACAAATTGAAATCGTTTCAAACAGAATTTTCATTATGAAGTTCTAAGATAAATCAAAACATCGTTTCATGCAATCCTGTATAAAAAGCATTGTAAAAATTGAGTATCATCTATGATGAAAGAACTCTTATCGGTCGTTCATATAGTTATTCGACATCTCGATGTCTTTTCTGAAGTATGTAGCTATTGTTTAATAAGAGCTAAACATACAAGACATCATTTTCTATGACAGTATTTATAAGAACAAAAGAAAACTATCTGTTTATACTAACCTTGAACTAAACCATCATATATTGTATTTTGTAAAGAATTGGACTGACTGATGTCGAAAATATGTATATTATTACGAAATGGAGGTGTTAGACAAGTTGCAAAATAGAAAATGTTATTTGCAAGAATTCGTTTTTCACGTAAATTCAATAATTCGCCTACAGGTAATCTCCTGCCAGATTTCTTATATTCTTCCAGTCGAATGGCTGTATAGAGTTTCGACACATCATTATAAATACCACGACGGAATTTACCAAATGGATGCAAAACTTGTCGTAAACTATCGATAAAAATATCAAAATTACAATAGAAATCAGAGATGTGACAAATATAATTATCCCCAAGTAAAAATATTTTACTTGTACTGGAAAAAATGTACTTGATACTTGTACTTACACTTTAAGAACAGTACTTGGTATTTATACTTATACTTCAGGATGAGTACTTGTGTACTTGAGTTTCAATTACGAAACAATGCCGGTATTTGCAGGGATCCTCGAAAGCTATAATATAGTAGGTCTATAGATGCTCAGATCTATTCTATAAAGGTAGCTATACATCATCAAAGCCTATCCTTGGTGGCACCTATAGATCTATGAGGACTATAATATAGGGATATCCCTAGATCTTCATGACCTATCCTATGATTTAGGAATACACCAGTTCCAGTCGTGACTGGTGGACTGATACCAGTCATGACTGGTCGCCCAGTCCTTCTGAAGTGTCCGGTCAGACTGGACTGGTGCATCCCTACTATGATTCTACCCAGATGTTCTCTAACACAATCCTATAGGAATATTCGCTAGTAAGTTTGTGAAATTTCCAGTTGAGCTCGAGCCAGTCAGGCATCTGTCGTTCACATTAGTTGACGTAGGCACAGATCTATCGATGAAACGATCTTTAGCTGAAGCGAAGATTAAAGTTTACTAAAATTTATAAATACAACACTGAGCGTAATACGAATTGAGAAGTCAAATTATTTCATCCCTTGTTTTATTAACTTGCAATCAAGGATTATAGCCCACATTTGCTTCCTAAAGGATAGCTCAGATACGCGCCTCTTACATTAACTCTTAGGTGAATATTTCGTAGGACATTTGGCAGCAGTTGATGCATCAAGTACAAGTGCGATTTTACCAGTTTTCCGGATTGCGCCTAAAAACCCTAGAAAACTAATGATAATTAACGTTATCGAAATACTGTCCATGAAAAGTTATTGATAGCAAAATTTGACAGTTTTCAGAATTTATCGGTACCGATATGGTAGGTTTTCAGAACCTATAGACACTCCGATATTATTACCTTTGAAAATCCATATGTATTCTCATGTTACAGGCATTAAAGACCTCTAGCTACAATCACAGAATAGGTCTTGAAGGTCTATGGATATCCCTATATTATAGCCCTCATGGATCTATAGGTGCCACCATAGAATAGGCTTTGAGGATGTATGAATACCCTTATAGAATAGATCGGAGAATCTATAGATGTACTATATTATAGCTTTCGAGAAGACGTGTAAGCATCCGCATTTTTTAATTATTGAAGCTCGAGTACACAAGTACTCATCCTGAAGTATAAATACAAGTGCCAAGTATTCATCTTGAAGTACGAGTATCCAGTACATATTTTCCAGAGCAAGTAAAATACTTTTACTTGAAAAAGTACCGAAAGTACAAATACTTGTGGCCGAGTTCTGATAGAAATTTTTCTCTTCAAGTTGGCTTACGTGAGTTCAATCGGCACATTTGAGTCTCCAGGTATAGGTAAAGTAAACGAATAATCAAGTATGAACAGATCAATCTCATTTTCATTATCACTATTTCTCTCATCATGATCAATATTTTCATATTTTTGATTTATTACTATGTTTGAAATATCTTTAATGAAAAACTCTTTTTAATATTAAAGAAATATTTCTAAACAAAAATTCACTTTTCGTTGCTTTAAAATATTTGCAAAATATACTAGCCAATGGCCCACTTTGCTAAATGAGATGAAAAGAATCGAAATAAATATTTGTTTTTAGCAGACGTTTTCTATTACTTACGTCAACAATAACAACTGACACTTGATTTATTAGATCGGTCCATATCGAATGTATTGCGTAAAGATTACCACCAACTAAGATAGTAACAAGTGGTACTAAATTCGAGAAATATTTGATATGAATAAAAATGCTAAATATGATATTTCATTAGAATAAAAAATCAGCTAACCTCTACGCCGTTCTCTATACGATATGTATCGAGCGAGTTTTGAAGCGAATTCACCATCATCTGTCGAATTATACGTACCATCATCAAAAAATATATAGTGAGTATGATTGGGTTCGAGTGCATATCGGCCAGGTAGATCATGCTCAAAGATTTCGTTCCTAATTAATATATAGAACATTATTGATTAGTAACATAATAAAAATTAGTCAGATTATAGAACATCATTCTGACAAATAAAACATCGATATAGAATAGCCGACAAAAGCTTAAACGTGTTTGTCTATGTTTACTTTTGCTCTTAGAAGTTTTGGAAATGGTTTGAAGTATACCCCCAGTCAAACAATATGATATTACCGCCGTATAACGATCTATTTTAATGTAGTGATGGTCCGTATTTCTGCGCCCACTTTTACGGTCGTATGGCGGACGATTTACGGATCGTTTTGTACGACCGGGGTAGCTATGAGAGCGATAATGTATGTCATAATGCAATCAACATGTTATCAGACGAGTAATATGAGGCAAAAAAAGCAGTTACTGACTTGTTCAGGGTCATTATACTTTCGATGACACAGCAGTTTGAACACAGGAACTCGTGGGTACATATACAACAACGTAATCAGACGACCATGGCAACCGTATTATAAATAATATGGATCAAAATTGTAAAATTTGATAATTTATGACTTTATGTAATTCATAAACAGTTCAAGTCCAGTTTCTGATAAATGTTTACCTAGTCTTTATACTCTGAAAGAGATAATACATGTGTTCTACAAAACTATTACGGTGTGCCATTTTTTAAATTTATTTCTTACTAATTACTTTTAGAAAGGGATCACTTATGACCTTCAGAAAACAAAAAAATAAAATCGTTTGACTTGTTATTATAAGATTATTCTTGCGAAATTTCAAGGCAATCGTTTTTTTAGGTATTTTTTGAGTTATTTCTAGCTATGCATGTGCAAAGGTTTAGGCTCAATTTTTTTTTTAGATTGTCTTATTATCAATGAAATCGATGATTGATATTAGAGTCAAATTATATTTATTCAATAGTTATTGTTTTTCTTTTATTAGTATTACTTCTAAAAATACAATATTTGCCAGACTACGGTGACAGACAGAACAAAAAGATGCAGATCGTCAAATAGAACCTGAATTCGCAGGAGTTCCGATGCAAAATATTATAATCATTCAATTCAAACAAGCCTCATCGAAGAACCCAAATATACATGATTTATGGTATGCCAATTATCAAGTACGAACTATGGAAAAATAGTATTCAACACGTTTGAAATTATTTTCAAAGGATGAAGGTAAAAACTATATATATATATATATATATATATATATTCAGAAAGAGGAGAATCAACGAAGTCTTCCTCATAAACTTATATGTTGTTATTGCAAATCATACAAGTTTCATTCAGTATTTATTCTGAAATCAAATGTGTGAGGCACAGCACTTATGAATTCCGCTTTAAACTTTTGTCGTTTATTATACATCGATATATTTTTTTGGATTTCTTTTTTGATAGATTACTATCAGACTTTAATGAATTAAATAGATTAATCAAACCTGCCGCCAAGTATTTGACGATTATAAATGTTGCCCCATTTACCAATGGCAATAGCACTAAAATTAAGCTCGGCACTTTTAACTCGATTTTTGTAAACTATTTCACCAATCAATTCCGAAATTGTCTCTTCTTTATAACCACTTGTTATAATCCATGCATCTAAAATATGACTGTTTCATTTTTGTAAATTTAAACTATATCGCACACATACCCGATGCTACAGCGGCATCTGAAATTCCTCGCAAAAGTTCTTTTTCTAACCTGACGTTTAATGTTGAAGTTGCATCACCCAACATTCGCATAATCAAGCTAGGTATAGGAATATTCCATAGTCCCAATAACACCATACAGATCTGATCATATTTTGTATCAGTATCACAGCGCAAATACTACATGATAAAGAAATTAAATACATTTCTTTCATCAATTACTTATTTACGTACTGGACTATCTGAATGTGGGAGTTCTCCATAACATACTGTTGGTAGTTTTTGAGTGTGCGTTTTCCAATTCCATACTTCGTTCGATTCGGACGCATCTCTTGTATGCCGAGGATTGCCGCACATACATTTTTTTCGATTAACTCTATTACAAACAGTATCATTCAATTATTTGAAATTTCAAAAACTAGTCCTAGTGAATGTACTAAGCTATGGATACTTGAAAGAGTACTCTTCTACTAGTATATCGCAGAGATTTTCGAAGACAAGCATTTTCAAATACTTTTAGATATGTATTAAGTATTCGGACGAATATCTTGCTGGAAAATGTTTAGTAAATGAGTAATTGAATATACTGATTGAATACTCAACTGGGTTTATTTCTGTTTCTCTCGAAAAAACTTATGACATTCATGTATTTTTCCAATTTTGAAAACTCAAACAAGTCAAATTTCCAGATAGTTTACTCTGAATTTTGTGATCGAAATCTGCATGTTCTCAGCTAATAACTAGTCAAGTGATAATCCGGAAAAATTTAGTATGAAAACAGGTTAGTTTTCTATTTTTTGTCAAATTATTAATCCGGAGTCGTGTGTGAAAAAGAATTCGGTGAATCAACAATCACCATATAAAGTATAACAAATCTAAAATGCTCTCTATAGTTTTCAACAAAAACATAGGTACGGATATCCATTTAAGTGCTTATAGGGTAAACATCATTTTAAGGACACCCAATTCAGTACCTATATTAGTTTAATAATTGAGAATAGACTTAGAGTCGAGTTTAAAGTTTTGTTTTAATCAGTTACGAATCCAGTCGGAAAATTTTATATTCATCGAGTCCAAGCTCGATTTCACATGAAAAGAGGCTGCATTGAGGGAGTCTACGATTGGCAGGTCGGCGTGTGTCAAAGATGAGATCCGAAAAACCAAGAAATAATATGCAATATTTTCAAAACTACTGTCTATTTTCAATGACAAAATTTTTTTTGTTGGTCGGAACCGAGATCAAATCGAAAAAAAAATTTACACTCTAGAATCCCTATCCTCTCTTATAGTAGAAGTATTAGTTTATTTTTATGTTTTGCTATAATAAAGAATGAAGTAACGAAATTCTTTATTTTTCAAAATAAAGTTAAAATAATGAAAAAAGACTGATTTATGCAAACTTTCTTGGCTGTAGCCAGGAATTTAATCCTGAAAGTAGCTGTGCGCTTGCATGGTTATTTGCAGGCACTGTTTGGTCCATTGTGACAACAGAAACAAAAGCTATAAACTGCCGTTAGGTCCTCGAGAGCTAAATTATGTGAATATCTTTAGCTGTTCAAGCACTATACCATGGGAGTATCCTTAGGTCCTCAACTACCATAGAATGGGGTATTTCTACATTATCAAGTGCTATATATAGACGGTATCTTTAGGTTCTCAAATCCTATACTACGAGAATATACTTGGGACATCAAGTGCTATATTTTAACGGCATCGTTACGTCCTCATGGACTATGTTATGGAATACTCACAGATCCTCAAGACCGATCCCCTTGGTGGTAGCCAGGGTCTTAATCAAGAAAAACCCCTATGTTCTTATCCGCAAAACAGTAGCTTGAATGTACAGTCAAGGAAGCTGGTGAATTCGCTCGATCCACGCTATTAGTTTGAAAATAAATAAACAAATCAAAGCTATACCAACACTATATACTGATTAAAAGCTATGTCTGAATCCAATGTTTTTATTTCAATGACTTGTGTAATAAGAGGTATCGTGGATCAAAAGATTTCACTAGGTTACTTGCATATAGAGTTTAACTGGTGCCTGATGGGCCAACACACGGTGATTTTCTTGATTAAGATCCTGACTACAGTAAAACGAATAACTGCTGAGAACCTTGAATTACTCCAAAATATAGCATTTCGCGACATAAGGGTATCGTCAATATATAGTGCTTGAGGACATAGGGGTACCTCAACAATGTAGCACTTGAAAACCGAAAGATACTCTTATATATAGTATTGAACGAACTAAGTATACCTCCATAATATAGGTTTAGAAGATATAACAGTGCCCTCGTAATATAGCACCTGAGGATCTAAAGGCACTCGGCCTTAATAAAATAATTGAGAAGCGAAGGTTATTCCCATAATATAGTAATTGAACAGCTACAGCTACCTGTGATGAATGTGATGATTACGATGAGGTTCCCTCCGTGTATATCGCAAGAACAACAAAAGCATGAATCAATAGGAATGCCAGAACAAGAGAAAGCGAAGTATACCATGAGCACGTATCATCACGCGCAAAGCTATTTCATAAAACATGCGAAGCGAAGGAAGAATAGGTATATAGTATGGAGCTAATAATGAAAGAAACAAAGAACAAGCAAATTGAAGCAAGCGAATCATGGCCATGGCCATGACACTGCTCCCATAATATAGTACTTGAGAACTTAAGGTTACCTCATAATATAGTAGGTGAGCACGTAAGGGTACCTCTATGATATAGTGCTTAACTTCCTAATGGCACTCGCATGATATAGTGTTTGAGGACGCAAGAGTATCTTCAATATATAGTATTTGAAGACATTATGGTGCTCCTAAAAGCTTTTTTTTCTGCGATGAGCGGGGACAGACGGTAATTGCCAACAAACGTTGAAACACAGAGTGAATTTCGAGACCAAGACCCTGACTGCTGCCAAGAGAATTTACAAAAATCATTCTTCACTCTTTATTTTAACTTTATTTTGCAAATAAGGATTATCTTTATCTTTATTTTATAAAATAGAGATTAGGTAAATTTTTATCGTTATCTCATAGATTGGTACAAATTAAATGATCAGTATTTTATATAGGTTATCAGTAAAGAAATTAAAGTATCACTATTAAATTGTATGGTCGGTAACCAATGCGTTTGCTCAGTTAGATTATTATTTGATCAGTAAATAAATAACTTAGTCAATATTAAAATCAAAATCTCAGTAACTAATTCATTTTTTTATTAAACAAATAGTATTTGATCAGTAATTATACTTTTTTCTTTGATGAAGACATTTTGATGTAAATAGAAGAGTGATTACTTTCCTTGGCTGGTAATAAGATCATCAGTCATAAAAAGTTTTTCTTTCCTATCCTTTCTTTCACTTCATCAGTAGATGAATTAAAATGACTAGATAATGTCTGCAATTATTGGGCATTTTTCAAAATATTATCTGGAAGCATATTGTCACCATGGCAATTAGACAAAACTACTCCAAGTCGCCATCTGCTGCTAAAGATGTTAAAATTAGTGAGAAAAGACGTCGTCGTAGATCATTGAAAGTAGAAAAGGCATTATTGATTCAATAAATTTCTATACTGACAATTATGCTAATTTTAGCGACAAAAGTTCAGAAAAAATTGAACAAAACAATAAAATACAGACCCAAAGAAAATTTAATATTCATTTTTTTCTAAACAAATATTGAACTTTCGAATTATTTACTGCTCTAAAAACAATTTCTTACTTGTCAAAAATTACTGATCATTCGTTATAAAATACTGACCAATTAATTACATGCCTTTATAAAGTAAATATAAAGTAACGCCCCTAATTCTATTTTTCTACAAAGAATAAATATATGTACTCTTGCGCAATGAATGTCTTGCATTCTCGCTGTTGGAAGTCTAAACGTTTTATATTATCAATCCAGCTTGGATATATACCATCTTTATCCTAAAATAAGTCACAATAAACTATCAGAAAAACAATTAACTTATGTATTACATACATCGTGCATCGAAACAATCTGTTGAATCGATGTCATATATCTAAACTAAAAACAATCCTTGTCCAACCAATCTTTGTTATGAATTATATATTGTTTGACTGTTCCTTCTCTATGAATAAAAACTAAGAGCAAACAGTTACAACGAAATATTTTAAAGTAGACACATGAGATATCAGTATATCTTTGATAAAAATATCTCAGCTATTTCTACAAGGTTAATGATTATAATAAAGAACAAAAAATTCTTACATTCATACGTATTATATGAGTTATCACTAAGTAAGTATTGATAAATCTCAAGGCTTATGGTGAAGCTTACATTTTGAATCACGTTGTTGTTACACAGGTAAATAGAGACGTTGCTTTACCTTTATTTTACTTAGGGAAATCCAAAAGTAGTGAGCCTAATATCATATTTTCTTACAAACCGCTTGGAAAAATTTTCTTTTTTTATGAGTAGATAGAGCGTCTTTTGTTCTATCTTTCTATGATATTTGATCACTATTCAATTGGTCTTATAATAATAAAAACTCGATAAGAACTGTTTTTGTTGAAAATCACCTGGTAGCATTATATCATAATGCGTGTGGCATTTTTGCATTCTACTCTATTATCACTTAATAGAATGTATTAAAGAAACAAAACATACTGGAAGATACAGCGTGAAAAGCTCTACAGTTTATAAAGGACTGCCTATTGTATAGTTGCCCTTTTTATTTTCAGAATGGACAAAATTTTGAGGGATCAAATTTTGATGTTGTGAAAGCGAGATGATTTTTTGGTAAAAGATGAATTTGGTTTTTGATGTACTATTTTTTGACAATGGTTCTGTATAAATTATAGAGTTTTACACGCTGCTCCTTGTAGTGTATTTTCTTTTTTAAATAAAACATATGAAGTAATAAAAAGATGAGATAGGGAAAATCGAATGCACCTTTTACTAAAAAAACTTCTCATTTCTGTAACGTTGAAATTTCGTTGTTCAGAGTTTTGTCCATTCTGAAATCGAAAAATGTAACCATAGAATATGCTATCCTTTATAAATTGTAGAGCTTTTCACACTGTATCTTCTGGTATGTTTTGTTTCTTTAATACACTTTATTAATTGATAATAGAGTAGAATGCAAAAATGTCACACGCATTATGATATAATGCTACCAGGTGATTTTCAACAAAAACAGTTCTTATCGAGTTTTTATTATTATAAGACCAATTGAATAGTGATTAAATACTATAGAAAGATAGAACAAAAGACGTTCTATCTGCTCATAAAAAAGAAAATTTTTCCAAGCGGTTTGTAAGAAAATATGATATTAGGCTCACTACTTTTGGATTACCCTTAGTATAGAGGTATTCTTAAGTCCTCAAATACTATATTATGGGCGGGTACCACTAGATCCTCAAGTGCTATATTAGGAGAGCACTTTTATGTCTTCTAAATCTATATTATGGAGGTATACTTAGTTCGTTCAGTACTATACATTAGAGCACCTTTTGATTTTTGAAATGCTAGATTGCTAGGATATTTCCAGGTCCTCTAGCACTATATATATTGACGATACCCGTATGTTGCAAAATGCTATATTTTGGATTATTCCAAGATCTTCAACAGTTATCCCCTTCACTGTAGTCAGGATCTTAATCAAGAAAATCACCGTGTGTTGGCCCATTAGGCACCAGTTAAACTCTACATGCAAGTAACCTAGTGAAATCTTTTGATCCACGCTACCTCTTATTACACAAGTCATTGAAATAAAAACATTGGATTCAGACATAGCTTTTAATTAGTATATAGTATTGGTATAGCTCTGATTTGTTTATTTATTTTCAAACTAATAGCGTGGATCGAGCGAATTCACCAGCTTCCTTGACTGTACATTCAAGCTACTATTTTGCGGATAAGAACATAGGGGTTTTTCTTGATTAAGACCCTGGCTACCACCAAGGGGATCGGTCTTGAGGATCTGTGAGTATTCCAAAACATAGTCCATGAGGACTTAACGATGCCGTTAAAATATAGCACTTGATAATGTAGAAATATCCTATTCTATGGTAGTTAAGGACCTAAGGATATTCCCATAATATAGCAGTTGAAGACCTAAGGGTGCCCTCATAATATAGTAGCTGACAATCTAAGCATACCTCCATAATATAGTGGTTGAGGACGTATAAGTATCCCGAGAATATAGTATTAGAGGACCTAAGGATGCCTCCATAATTTGGTATAGGGGTGCAACGGTGACGAATAATCGGTTGACCGGTGAATTTGTGGAACGGTAACCGCTCGGACTGATTAAGCGGTAATCGCTTGGGCCGAACAACGATTGAACGGTAATCAGTTGAACCGATTAACCGATTAAAAGCATATTAGCCTAAGTACGGCTATTTGGAAGGGTACTGTGTAACTATTTATAGATTCTCAACTAGGGATGGGACATACACGTTAACTTTAAAGTTAACATTTCAGGGTCCTTTCATTAAAAGTCAATTTTTTGAGAAAAAAAAATCGATTTTGAGATTTATACATATTCTGATAGCCCTTGTGATGAACTGCAACCTGGCATGATTTGTTTTGCCAAAATGTGTATATTGGTCTTTTTTTCTGACGACTTATTTTCTGAGGAGGTGCTGTTGGGAGATATTGAGAATACAATGTTAACGATACTTTTCATACTTTTGTTTGACCGATAGAACTGAAATTTTTATGACATATAGGACTGATCAAGATCTTTTAGTTTTGAAAATTTCAACTCTCTAGCTGTGACCAACGGTAGAATAATACAGGCTATCAATAAAGCCTGAGGAATAGTGCACAAGTACTGCATCAAAATACTTTGTTTAGCAGTTTTCTCAAAATCAATTTTTTCGACCATACCGTTCACGTGGGCAAGGTTTTATCTATAAGGATATTGGCTAAGCATGTCGGTATCGTATTTAACTTGTAGAGTGTCATTAGGACCATATCCCCACGATCTCCGATTTTTAAATTTCTCTTTTACTTAAATAAAAAACTTAGATATTTCATTTTTATTGGCGCTTTAAATTTGAACATTTTTCGAAAAAGTATTTTTCAAAATCAAACAAAGAGAAATTTAAAAATTGGAGATCATGAGGATCTGATCCTAATGACACTCTACAAGTTAAATACGACGTCGGCATGGTTAGCCAATATTCTTATAGGGAAAAACTTGCCTGCGTGGAATGTACTTTTGACCAATAAATTAACTGTAACTCGTTGGTTTCTCAGAGATTTGGGGAGATATTTTAACTACAGACTCCCCTAGCCAAGACCAATAGTCTCTGAAAATTTGGTTGAAATCAGATGGAAAATAACAGAGTTCGTTTCTGGGAGGGGGACGGGTCCTTAAGTGACATACTTTAAACTTTAACTTCAATTAAAGTAAAACATTTTAACATTTCAACTTTGAATTTCCTAAGGTAAAAGTGTTCCTGCTGGGATAAAACAATGCTCATAGTACTATCCTGGAGGTGGAGTACTAGAGTCTCTATACGCCGATTCCAGCAATATCCCACTGTGATAGCACTATGAGGATCCCAATGCTACTTAGGTCCCCAAGTCCTATATCATAGAGATACCCTTAGGCCCTCATGTACTGTATATGAATAACACTCGTCGCTAAGCCTCGCTAAACCCGCGATTGGAATCGACCCAATTTGGGCTGGCATTTTAAATTTTAATTAAAGTCCAAATTTTACAGTCGGTAAGGACCACCCAAGGTCATGAACCTTTATAGTATCTACGTACCTATCAGAAATTACTTGTTGCTGCATCCACTTTTCTATCAGCCGAAAAACTGACCAATTAGACAGCAGCAAATTAGAACTCGCTTATTTCATGGATAAACATGAAAGATTCTGAGAGGGCTTTTGTAGAGCACCCTTGATAACCTCAAACAACCCTATAGTCCGTCCTTCTTTTCATAGGGGAAAAACGCCTTGCAATCTGATTGGTTGAAAGTTCCATATTAAGAACACCTTTATAGTATAGCACTTGAGGATCTATGGGTACTCTCATTATATAGGAGTTGGGGACCGATGGGTATTCCCACTATATAGGACTTGAGGACTTCAAGTTGTATCAACAACTATCCGATGGGTACTCCCATAGTATAACTATTGCGGATTTATAGATACATCCATAACATGGGTGTTAAGAATCTATAGACATCTCTATAGGATAGATGTGAGGACTTACAGGTAATTCCGTGGTACCTTTGCAAATAGCCGTACGTAGGCCAATATGCTTTTAATCGATCCAATCGGTTACCGTTTAATCGTTTGATCGATCCAACCGATTATCATTTCAAACCGATTAATCGTTTGTGATTAAGGGATTATTGATCGCCACCGTTGCGTCTCTAACATGGTAGTTGAGGATCAAAGGATATTTTCATAGTATAGTGCCTGAACAGCTAAAGAAATCGACATAATTTAGCTCTCGAAGGCCTAAGAGTAGCCTATAGCTTTTGGTTCTGCTGTAACAATAGATTGAACAGCACCTGCGAACAAACATGCAAGCACACAGTCAATTTCAAGTTTAAATTCCTCATTACAGTCAAGAGAATTTGCATAAATCAGTCTTTATTGTGTATTTTAACTTTATTTTGAAAAATGAAGATTATCTTTATAGTTATGTGTTAAAAAATAAAGTTAATCTTTCTGAGAAAAAATAAAAATAGAGAATTTCGTTACTTTATTTTTTATTATAGTGAACCATAGAACCATAGAAATAAAATAATACCCCTATAAATAAAATATCTGGAAAGAAAATATTTTTTTGCCGTCTTGTTTTACCATAAAACTTACTACTTTGTAGATATTGAAGTTTATTTCTGGAAATTTTTACTCAGGATGGAAGAGACAAATATAAAAACAGATGGAGAGAAAAAACGGACTTTTATGAGTCATCTTCAAAAAGTCGAAATATGGTTATTAAATATCTTGCAAAAGTCTGACAATAAAGAGAATAATGAAGATATCGATGAAATTGAATCTAGTTGCCTCCACGTATCCGACAACGTTAAACATGTGATCGAGTATGGCATGACTTTAGAGCAGCAAATAATGATCGTAATTCCGATTTTGAACGCACTTATTCGTGTTTATACTGTCGATAAATCTAGTATTATTACCTCCAAAAAATACTTTCAATCGATAATTAATGCTTTTACTAACACGTTGCTTCGAATTCGTAAAGAAATATTGCACTATGATATGAATTCTACTACAGGTACGGATGATTCAGGTTCTACTACGAATGCAGATGATCCACGTTCAACTACGGATACGGATAATCCACGTTTTACGAAAATGACAACAGATGCTTTTCGTGAAGAGTATACTACAACTATATTGGACTCACTTCTCACAAATTTTGCTAAAAACGATCTGCTCAAAAAATGCTTCGAATTATTTTTTTCAACTAAGACAACAATATCGACAGGTAATGTTATATCCCCATGAAAAAAAATACTTAGACTCGGTATATTCGATATATTGTTACTATAAATTGACATTTTGAGAAAAGTAATTAAAGATTCAGATAGCCCGTGGAATTCTCTAAAACTCTATCCATGTCCACACTTTTTTGACAACTGTGTCGCAGCCATAGTAGTTCGTACTGACGGATAGGGGTATAAAATGAGGTGTCGCAACCACTCTAGTGCATTTTAATTTTTTACAGTATGAAAGATACTTCATTGTTTTTCTAAAGAATTAAAGGCAATGTCAATGCGTACAAAATGATCAATACAAATACTTAGGATGATCTAAAAGTAGTGGCGGAGGTACATTTTTTTTTTATAGAAGGCTTAGAGAAGTTTTCCTTTGTTATGAAAAGATAGAGGGTCTCGCACTCTATTTTTCTATGCTATTGGATCATTGTTCAACTAAGATCATAATAAGAAAATTTCTATAAGAGCTATTTTTGTTGAAACTAGCTGGTAGCATTAGATCATAATGGGTGTAACATTTTTGTATTTCACTCATAGGCGGCGGAGCCTGTAGGCTGGGTAAGGCTCGAGCCTTACCCGGATTAAGACAGGTAAGGCTCAGCCTTACCCGAATAAGAAATTTGATGCGTAAACTCATTGAGACTCAACTTTATTGTCAAGAAGAATCTTCTTTAAAAAGAAAGATTGGTTCTTTTTGTGTGTTTGTATCTATTTTCGGATGTAAAAAAACTAAGAGAACTGAGATAACAGTGAAGCTAATCAGCTATGTGATTGTGATTCTAGGCAATATCTTTTATCTTATTTACACAAAATGGTATGTAACCTAAACCAATCGCAAAATTTTATGATTAAAAGGTGACAGAACAGAATTAGACAGAGCTGACCAGATTTATTCTCTTTTATGA
>JAJEKB010020433.1:443368-480548 GCA_022393335.1 Macrotrachela quadricornifera | reverse complement strand
AAGAGCCTACATCATATATATCAGAGTATCACGGATCCTCTACTGTAGGATGTGTGCAAGAACTATCATACAGTAGAGGATCCGTGATACTCTGATATATATGATGTAGGCTCTTTTGATTATGTGATAGATAACATTTGATTTAATAGTACTCGTTGATGCAGTTTTTCACGGGCTTCAATTTGGTATAAAATTGTTGATGAAATCATTTGATCCATAGATAGAACCAGGGGGGCGTAAAGGTTTTGAACCACCCTGTATATCATTTAGCAAATCTTGTCATCGCCAACTTAGTAGAAGAACATAATGATTGATTATATAAACGAAAACTTCAGTTTTCTTTGAGAGAAGACCACTGAATTATTTTCTAATTCCAATAACCATCTCATGATTTTTCTCCTGATTTTTCAGTAAAAATCTCCTGACAAACTCCTGATTTTTGCAAAAAAACTCCTGATTTTTGAAATTTGAATTTGACAGCTCTGTCTAAAACTACCATAGTTTAATATATTATATAAACTATCAACAAATCTTAGAAAAATTTGTTCTACTTAGAGAAGTGATAATCGCATAAAAATTCTAAAAAATGCCATTTCTGAAAGTGCTCATCATTTTTCAATCGATAAAAACATATTTTAGTTCCAATAATCACATCATCTTATAAAAAATTCAATAACGCATCTTTCAAAAACAAAACTTAATTCAGAAATTTGAAATGCAAAAAAATAATGTCAAAAATATCAAGACATTCATTTTGAAATTGAAACATGTAATTGTAGTGTTTCTCTTTCATCTTATTTTTTGTTTGAAATTAAAAGTAAATATGCAATGAAAAAATCTGTATGTACATTACTGTTGATTATGCTCTTTCTAATAACAAAAGTCTGAGGGTGACTTTTCTGTCTACTTTCAAATCTCGCTTCACTTACATTACGTTGTTTTGTAATATATAGATAGAACAATTTTTTTTTATTGCAATTCAAAGATATTGAAACGACAATTTAACGGAAAATTAATCATTTACAAAAAATATCAAATGTCCGATAGTGGTTCGAGATATCGAGGACAAAAGCCAAATCGGAAGCATGCTGGTCGATTCCCGAGATCAACTTATAGTGGTAGAAACTCAAATGATCGCAATCATCCAGAGGAAGATCACAGTAGTGATGATAATGACGGTCAAGTTCCAGTGCGAGAGGTATGGAAATTAAATAATAATAGCAAAAACTAAATATTCAATTCTTCCTTTTCTTATAGGATAATTCATCATCTAGCAGAAATTCTTCTCCTCTGGCTAAGGACAAACAGTTTTCAACTCCAAGAGAATTTAATGGTATGCCAAGAAGACCTTTTCCTCAACGACCGTCTTATCGTCCTTCTGAGCCATTTACGAACTATAGATCTCGATTTCAAATGTTTCAGGCTCGTCCATCTTCTATTCCAATTGTTACTGAATCTAAAGAAACAATCGAAAAAACTTTATCAGAAATAATTGCACATTATGCCAGTCAAAATGAATACGTTAGTGTTAATATAATAATCGAAAAATTATTTTCTATTTACAAAGTTACACAATGGTCTGATTTCAATATAAACAATGTACAAAATCCTTATGAAAATTTAAAAGTATTAAAAAATTTCACTAAAAGACATGGTCAATTAAATTTAATTATCGATACATTTAAACAATTACGAATTATTGGTACAGTACATGAATTAAATCAAGAAATTTTAAAACATTTTGAAATTGATTCATATGATAAATTAAACTTTGGACCTATGTTAAAACATCCAGAAATTATTAATTTATTTAATTTACATGATATATCAACAATAAGACAAACAGAAAGTATTGAAATAATTGAATTATTTCATAATTATACACGTACTTTAAAATTTGGTGAAAGAGTTGATTTTGATGAATTTAAAATTCATGCTGCTAAACAACTTAATGAACCAACATGGAATCATCTTGGTGTTTATGTTACATCATTTCCTTTTATACTTCAAGTAAATAATATATCGAATGAACTATAAACAATGATAGTCTTCGGATTTTGCTCGATTTTCATCGCTCAGACTTTAACATTTTTTTAAAAGATGCTCCATTCAATTCTTTACAAAACTGTAGGAAAAGAAATTCTATCTGATTAACACTACGATGTTCCCAACGGAGACCATTTTCAAATCGGTGTTTTTTTGTTTTCAGACAAGAGAATTATTTTTATGAGACACTGTGAATATAGCAGAACAAAATCTTTCTTTTAAACGATCGTCAATTTTTATTTTGTCAGTAGAAGAGAAATAATTTATAGAATTGAATGGCGCATCTTTTAATAAAAATGTTCAAGCCTGCCCAATTAAAATTAAGTGAAATATTGACGAAATTCGAAGACCATCATTCGTTTTTGATCCACCCGATACATTCAGAAATTAATTTAAAGAAAAAAAAAATGTCAAACTAATTATTTTAGAAATGTCGAGCTATTAAAAAAGGTGCAGGCCTACAAAATTTAACATGGACAAAAAAAATTGAAGAAATTGAAATCGATTTATGTGAACAACAATTAGATAAAATAAAAACAAAATTTGAAAATGCTTTATCTGATAATAATTGTCAAACTTATATTAATATGACACCTATTGATGTATTTCATCATTTACTTCAAATTGTTGAAGAACAACAAACATTTGAACAAGTTAAGAAACAAAAATATCTATTAGAATTATTAGATGAATTAAAAAATAGTGATTTACATAAATATTTAATGAATTTAGCTATCTATTTAGGAACAATAAAAGAACCAATACAATTTTATTTTAATATTGATAATCAACAAATACCATCATCAACAGCAACTAATCTTAATAGTAATAATAATAATACAACACAACAACAATCATTAAAAATTCCATTAAATAAATTATGTGCAAGTTTATATAAATTAATTGATGAATCTGATGGTCTATTTCAAATGTCAACATTAATTGATATTCAACGAAATCTATGTCGATCATATAAAATAGATGATAAAGATGATTTTACATTATTTGGATATGGAGATTTTATTAAATTTTTATATGAACATCAAAAAACAATTGGTAATACATTAGAATTTTATTTATTTAATGCTGATTCATCTGGAGGAATTAAAAGAACGGAATTATTTACATTTATTCAACATTTAATTAATAATGGAATTCAAGATAAAAAAATTATTGAAAAAACAATTAAATATCATTTTAATATATTAAATTTAAAACAAATTGGATTCTATAATATTGATCAATTATATAAAAGAGTACAAAAACAAAAACAAATTCAATATACAAACACAATAATACGGTAGGAATTTTAAGAGACGATCCATGAGGCCATCGACGAATCGAAACACTCGTGAAAACATTTTTTTTTCTTTTCATATCGTTCAGTATTGTCAATAATCACCTAAGTCAAGTTTCTAGCACACTTGATCAAGCTGGTGAAAGGTTAGCTTAATTTTACTGTAAAATGCTCACGGTGAGATTTGCAAAAATTTCATGGAAAATCATTTATATAAAGTGAAGATTTTATCGTATAATATACCGAAAGATAGAACATCGAAAGTTGAACAAATTATCTATTTATATGGATTAATGCAGAGTTATCTACCAAATGCTGTTCTTGATTGATCGTTTTTCACAGTATATTGGTCACTATTCAGCCATTTTATGAATGGCTAGACCGAATTTAGGATATGTCGTACAAGGTTTTTCTTCTCTAGAAAATGGTTATGAAAAAGTTTCCCATCGAGTCAAGAAATGGTAAACATTACACTTATACATAGGGCACTACAAAAGTTTTTTCGCCCGGTTTTTCTAGAAGCCGTAATTTAAGGACATTTGTTCTATGATAATGACTAAACATATTTAGAATTATGTGCCAAATTTCAGACCTCCACGTTTTACCCATCGTTATATTTTTTCATTTCTTTGAAACCACCCTCACATCATTTTTAATATGAGTTTTCAACTCTCACGTGAACAATTTCGTACTATGATTTTATATGACTGGAAAATCGGCTTAACATACAAGGACAGCCATGTCCGTTTAGTGCAAGCATGGGGAGACCAAGCACCTTCTGATCGCACAGTCCTCAATTGGTTTCGTGAATTCCAGCGAAATAATTTTAGTGTTGAAAATGCTCCTCGACCAGGTCGTCCTCGAACATCTGTCAACCAACAAACAATTGGCGCTGTAAGATCAATAATTGACAATGATCCTCATTCAACATACCAACAAAAAGAGGACATCTTGGGTATTAGTGCCACAGCAATTAATTCAATTCTTCATGATTATTTAAATTTACGCAATGTTTGTGCTCAATGGGTGCCACATCAGTTAACTGATGACCAAAAACAGTCCCGCATTCAATTTTGCCGTTATTCATTGAATAGATTTGAAGAAGGTCAATCCCGTCGTGTATTTGATATTATTACTGGTGATGAATCTTGGTTCTTATACCATTGTGATCCAGAAACAAAAGAGCAGTTAAAAGTTTGGGTGTCAAAAACTCTCCAGATCTTAGTCCTTGTGACTTCTTCTTGTTTCCCAAACTTAAAAATCAGCTACGTGGAATTCAGTTCAAGGACGACGATGCAATGTTAACAGCCTTAGAACAAGCTATAGACAGCCTTACAAAAGAAGACTTCCACAACTGCTTCGAAGACTGGTTTGTTCGAATGCACAAGTGCATCGATGCTGAAGGACAGTACTTTGAAAAAACTTTTGTAGTGCCCCATGTATATCATGATTTTTCAAGAAAAATCATGATATATAAGTGTAATGTTTACCATTTCTTGACTCAACAGGAAACTTTTTTATAATCATTTTACTGTGAAAAATGATCAGTCAAGAACAGTATTTGGTAAATAACTCTGCATTAACCCATATAAATAGATAATTTTGTTCAACTTTCGATGTTCTATCTTTCGGTATATTATACGATAAAATCTTCGCTTTATAGAAATAATTTTTGATGAGATTTTTCAAATCTCACCGTAAGGGTTCCACAGTAAAATTGAGCTAACCTTTCACTAGCTTGATCAAATGCACTAAAAATTTTGATTTAGAGATTTTTGACAATGCTGAACAAGATGAAAACTTTTCACGAGTGCTTCGATTCCTCGATAGCCTAATGGATTGTCTCTTAATTAAAAGAAAAATGATCATAAAATTGAATTTAGATATGAAGAAGTTTTATTGGGTAATGAATATTTAAATAAATTAGATACAAATATTAATTGTCCAACTATACGTGACGATGATCATTTATGTGAATATTTAACAACTTGTCCACTTTTAATTGATATTAATTCCTGGTCACATTGGAATCGTTTATATATGCAAGAAAAAGGACATATTAAAGAATTTCTTAATCGAAATAAATCAAAATTTCCAAATCTCTTATGGTTAGAATTACCAAATAATAATACTCAATTTATTTTATTATCACGTTTTTCAAATATAGAAAAATTTGAAAATGATTTAATGAATATGAAATTAAGAGAAGCTGTTGCACATCTTCTATCATTAACTATACAAGAACGGGATTCTACACGATTATCAATTGCTCGTTTACGACCAATAATGAAAGAATGGTTTAATAAATTAAAACAATCAGTTATTAATGAAAATTTTTCACATTATCCGTTTGAACAGATTGGTAATTTTTTAAGTTTTTTACCATTTCCATTTTCAAGTTCAGTTGTACAACAATTAATTTTGGAACCAGCTGAAGATTTATTTCCTGATTGTAAATTAACTATTTGGAAATTAACAAAAAATAATTTATCATTAAAATTACATTTAGAACAATTAGGTTTAACACTTGGTATTCATGAATGGACAAAAGATTTATATAATCAAGCAACATATTTATCAGATAATCCATTTGATCAAACATTAGATGACACAATCACTACTATAAACGATAATCAACAACAAAGTAAGACTACTCAAAATTGATTAAATCATAAAAAGACCGTATTCAATGTTTCCCATATGTTGTTCTTCCGGAGTTGTAACTACTTTATCTATTTGTTATAATAATGTTTCTTATACAAAATTCAAAGATTATTCGAGTCCTGAAATTTTGGCGCTTGAATAACTCTAAAAAATCTGATCTACTCGTTTTTCTAATGATATAAACATATGAATATGTATGTAGAATGTCTGTACAACTGAGAGCATCTATATTTATCAATGACTGGTGTCTATTCATTTTAACCTGTTGAGCCCATGCGAGTGAACTGAATGCAAGGTACCCTTGAAAATACCCTGTTACCAGTATGTCACAGGATCTGAATGGATACTGAACGTACCTAAGGTACTTTTAAGTGCTTGAATAGGTACTCTGCTTGAAAACATCCAGTAAATAAGTACTTGATGGTACTGAACCATATGTGCAAAAGAATACGGTGAATGAATAGTTGATACACAGAACATGACAAATCTTGAATACCCTTGAGAGATTTTCTTAGTACAGGGGTACCATGAACTCAATACTTTCTCTAGGGGAATCATATTACTCTTTTGTTTCTTAGATATCATAAAAATAAAAGAACCAATTCAAACTTCAAATCAATTAGTTAATATTTCAAAAGAAGAAAAAATTTCTCTTCCATCTCAACGTGTACCGGATAACGAGATTGTTAATAATATTGAACCATATGAACATATAAAACAAATACGTAAAACTCTTGGTAAAGATGCTAATCGTAATAATGAAAATGAAGAAGTTGTTGAAAATTTACAAGATTTACTTGGTGAATGTTTAAAAAAATTAGCCGATGATCTTTATTCTGATCAAGGTCATTTTGTATTAGAATTAATTCAGAATGCTGATGATAATAATTATTCGAAATTAAATAAAACAGATATACCAAAATTAAATTTTATTATTAATAATAAACAAATAAGAATTTATAATAATGAAAATGATTTTCAACCAGAACATATTAAAGCTATTTGTGCTGTAGGAAAATCAACCAAAGGTAGATATTTATATACGATGCATTCAAAAAGTACTCGGACTGATTTTATTAAAAATCAACAAAACACCTTACAATTATTCATATATCTTGTCTTTATAGAAGTATCATTCCTCTACTGAAATACACTTTTGCCAACGTTTAGTGTCTTCCTCTGAGATGATCTTTTAACATAGGAAACAGAAAATAATCACTGGGAACTATATCTGGAGAATAAAGGGGATAACGAAGCAATTTATATTTTAATTTTTGAATAGTAGAAAAAACCAGATGTGCCGTGTGCGCCAGTATATTGTCATGTTGAAGGTTAACACCAGTTGAAATTAAACCTCCCCATTGTTTTTTAATTTCTGAATGAAGTTTATTTTTCAAAATATTAGCATAATATATCTTCGTTATTGTTACACCGACTGGTGTAGGTTTCTTGAGAATTATTCCTTTGCGATTCTGAAAAAATAAATATAAAGTTTTATTAACTAATTTTTCATGTTTGAGTTTTTTTGTTAATGGTGAATCAGCTCATTTCCATTGTTTTGATTCAGATTGATAATAATATATCCACGACTCATCATCAGTTATAATTTAGAAAAGAAAGTCGTTATCTTCAATTGAATAGCGAACCAAAAATTCTTCACATGCTTTAGTCATATGTAATTGATCATGTAAAGTACTATATACTGTGCCAATTGAAATGCTTAAGGTGTCTATTATTTGCTTAATAACAAATTCGACAGCCTTATTTCTAAGGGTATCTTCAATATGTAATTTTCCATATTTAAAACGACGAACCCATTTGAAAATCGTTGTACTCGATAGAGCATGGTTACCATAAACTACTGCCATACGTTCGTAAATACTGGATAGAGATTGACCTTTCAAAAGAAGAAACTTTACAACTGAGCGATATTCAAGCTTGTAATTTTTCATTAGTGTATAAAGGATGATCTAGCAAAAATGGTTATATTCGTGGATAGATATTTCATTGAATAATAACATTTCTCATTGTGTCGTAATAAAATCAGTCCGGGAACTTTTTGAATGCACTATGTATATATAAATATGAAATACTTATTTGAATTATGTTTCAGGTAAACATAAAGAAGGTTATTGTGGTCATAAAGGAATAGGTTTTAAATCTGTATTTGTTGTAAATATCAATCATTTATTTCTATATTCTCAATTAAAAAAATATCTTTTTTCTAGGTATCAAATAGACCAGAAATTCATTCAAATAATTATCATATTTGTTTTGATGCCAGTGATGGTGATCATGTTGGTTATGTATGTCCTATTTGGTTAGAAGAAAATAAATATGAATCTATTTTAATAAATAATAATGATGATTATATATGGAATACATGTTTAAGATTAAATTTAAAATCTGATGAAGATATTAAAAAAAAAATCAAACTAAAATTTGATAATATTAATCCAAAATTATTATTATTTTTAAATAGATTAAAATCACTTACAATTAATTATGAAAATCATTATACAAAAATCTTTACACGTTATGATCATCCATCAAATATAATTCAATTAAATGAATATAATGGAGAATCTGAACAAAAAAATTATTGGTTAGTTATTAAAAAATCTTTATCTATACCTGAAAATATTCAAGTAAATTTTAATTTATCTATTCATATTCATTGAATTTATATTTAGAAAGAATTACGTGAAATAAAAAGTGATGTTGTAAAAACAACAGTAGCTATTGGTTTTCCACTTCAATATATGAAACAATGTTTATCTACAAATACACCAGTACCTATTCAACATTTATTTGCTTATTTACCAATACGAAAATTTGGTTTTCGTTTTATTTTACAAGCGGATTTTGAAATACCAGCAAGTAGACAAGATATATCAAAAGGAAAGGAATGGAATGATTGGCTTAGAGATGAAATGACTCATTTATTACCTGATGCATATCAATATTTTACTGATTTACCAATTATTTTAAAAAATATTTCATCGTCATCATCCTATTTTCAAACAATTAATTCAATTCAAGCATTTAAATATTTTCTTAAATTTATTCCAATTACAAATGAAGTTGATTCATATTTTCATGGATTTATCGAACGTTGTCTAATAGAATTACGTGAAAAAATCAAATTTCCTATACGAATAGGTAAGAAAATAGACATTAGAAATATTTTAGAACATAATCATATTGAAGGTAATTAAATAGATTCAATTTTTATTACAGAATACCTCTAATAGATTCACTTTCATGTACATTCGTGGTCCTTAATATTCTATCTCAAGGTTGAGAATTTCTATTGAATTTACTTTGACCATCATTTTCCTCCACTCTCAATAACTGAGTTTAAAAAAATTAAAAAATGAGCGTAGGGTTATATAAGAAATTGAAGGAGTTATTTAGTAAATATATGTCTGCCGATTGTGAGCTTGCTTCCAGAAATGTCCATCAAGACTGAAAATCTGCCGCGATGGTGTATTTAAAAAAGTTGCCGCAACGCATTGTAAAATAAACTTACCACCGTTGTACCCCTATCGATATCTCTGCTTGGTTCATATGGTTTTGCAGCAGTATTTATATATATATATTGAAACATCTTGGTGTGTGGAAGTCCTGGTTGTAACCATTTGAAAAGGCCAGTTTGCAGATATATGGTCTGGTCACGTAATCTATCTATCTATATATTATATATATATTGTTCAGTGTGTGTCTGTCTGTGCCCAGGAGGTACCAGGATTTATTTTTTTGGGATTTATTCGAATTTTTTAATAAATCGCCATACATCTTAAAATAAATTCCACATAACTCTTATTGAGGGTGAGGGCGAAAACTAAGTGAGGGTACGGGCAGAAACTAAGTGTGGGTGAGAGCGAGTGCGGGGATGGGGGGGCAAGAGTGAGGGTGCACTGAAATACTGATACAGCTATATAGTCTCAATAAATCGTTAGTAAATAAATAAATCCCAATAAATCCCGCAGAAGAAATAAATCTCAAAAAACTAAGTCCCGGTACGCCCTCTAGAATATGTGAAATGTAAGAGTACGAGGCCGCAGAACTATCTATATACATGAGGTCGAGTGTTTGTATGCTTTCATTGAATAAAAGGTCAAAGCTTTAATTTCGTACGTTACAGAAGAAAAAGCAATCGTGAAATTTATCAGTTTTTTAAGAAAAGTGTTCAGCTGAAGCGAACATAATCAATCTCCTTTATTTACAGTATACGATATTTCATAATAAGTTTCAGATGAGATCTTTCAATATTCTATATAATATTATTTTCTTTAGATAATTCTAATGATGAAGTTGAATGGCAATTATCATCGAAATGTGTTATGGTTCGTGATAAATTTATTCTTAAAATTTTATCATCAAATTTATTATTAAAATATTGTGGAAAATATTTTTTACATGAAGATTTAAATGATATTGATGAAAAAATTTTATCATTATTAGGTATTGAAAAATTAAATATTCATGAAATAATAAAAATAATTAAAAAACAATTTTTAAATCAACAACAATCTACAAATAGTTCAATAGAACAAATAGCTCAATGGTTAATGTGTTTAAATTATAGTTTAGATCAAATGAAATATTTCGATGATGATGATGATGATAATACAATTCATTTAAAAGAATTAAAAATGATTCCAATAGAAAATCAAATTGAACTTGTATCAACAAATTCAATGACTATATATTTTCCTGATATAACACAAACAATATCTAATAAAATTGATCAAAAATTTCTTCATTTACTAAATGATTTACCTACAGTAAAAATTGAATTATTTAATTATATTAAACAAAATTCTATTGATCGTTTAGAAGAAATAAAAGAATTATTGAAAAAATTTGGTATTAAAGATAAAAGTTCGGATGAAATTTATCGTTTATTAATTAAACCAATATTTGAAAATGAAAATATATGGAAAACAAAAGATGATAATACATTAATTATCTATTTATTATATGTATATGAAAATATTTATCGAATAGAAAATCAATATAATCAAGATTTTGATATTGAAGATTTTAAAAATATTGTACAAATTAAATGTCAAGATAATCAATTTTATAATCCAATTAAAACAATAATTCATTTACCATCAATAGATCATATTAATGATACAATTACGAAAATATCTCAAAATAATAATTGGATATTTATATCAGATGAATATTTAAATTATATAAAACCTCAAGAAAAAAATAAATGGTTCATGTTTATTGAACAATTGGGTATTAGTGAATTTTTCAAAATTCAACCAATTTTACATAGTAAGTTAATTCATAAGAAAAAATTCTTCTCAAATTAATAAAGATAGATTCTACGAAGATTGATCAATGGAAGGGAATCTAGATTCAAAAATTCTTCAAATCGAGTACCATGAATCAACGAAAGGGTCAAAAAACATAATATAGAAAGTGCTATTAATGCAACTTTTGCATATACTAGTCGTATGTGCATGGAAGACACAGGTTTAATGTGAAGATGATGATGTGGAATGAAGCTGAGAGTGCACTGGAATAGGATTGATAGCCCTTTCGCTATTTTTGACTATATTTTTTATTTCAGTTTTTGTTATACCATTTCTTGGAATGTTCAAACTCGTGTTTGACCTGTATTTATAGTTCGAAGTGTAAACGATTTTCTTTATTTTAAATTAGAAGAATTAGGTGACGGACATTTCGCATCACGCCATTTTGAACACCTAGCATGTGTCTAGGTATTCGGAAATGAGCATTTACTCCAAAAAATGTTGACTGGAGTATATAATCAATTTTGCACACGAAATCGTAATGAAAAAGCAGGGAGATTGGAAAGGCTTCACCGGGAGTTCGGAACGGAGTGCTGACCACTATGTGCAACGTAATGTCCGGAGATTAGAATGAAAAAGACCAGGCGTCCGGAATGTAACTCGTAAGGTATTTTTCGTGAGAAAGGTCAAAAGAGCATCATGAAACTGACCGGGTGTTCGTAAACAATTTACCCAGAGATCCTAACAGAACTATTTTCACATTCGTAACGGTTATAAAGTTTTTTCTTTCTTTTTTATAATCAAGAATATATATAAAAAAACAGGTAAGTCACTTAACATTTCTCAAAGAGGAGCAGATATGAGCGTATAGTTCTGAACTCTCTACCTTCTTCATTACGATCTTCAGATTTTTGTGAAACACAATCTGAAAGATTGTATTGAAGTGTTTAAGGGTAGAAATTTGCACCCATTCCTCCTTCCCCCCACAGACTGTAACCGACAGGGAGGAGTAACGTCACAGACTGTTACCGACGGACAAGATTAGCATTATAGACCGTAGGCAACGTCATCACAGGTCGTGACTGATAGACGCGGTGATCTTCTAATCGACTTTTTTGTTGAGCTTTATAATAACTATTGAAATGTGAACGTATTACTTCATACGGCTGTTTCCGAGCCGTATTTCACCGGAATCCTGGCCGCCGGTTTTCGTATCGTATATGCACCGTACACAACACCATATACGTGCCGTATTTGATCGTATACGGCCGTTTCCGTGCCATACCCTTTCACCAGGGAATAGTTATATTGTGTATCACATTTTAGTTCCATAAGGATTGTACGACACAGTTTTTTCATATCCGGATCTGACGCGCAGGTTGCAGTACTTCAGATATAATTCATATCGTAATATCTGATCTCTTTCTGTTGTTTTTTTTATAGAACAATTACGTGGAACACAATGGGAACAATATGAAGAAGAAATTCGTAGCGATTATGTACATATAAGTGAATATGAAATTCATGATTTTATATGCAATGAATTTACGGAAATATTTCATGATAGTGAAAAACATTGTAGTGAACATCCAAATCTTTATCGTGATACATGTTATCAATTAATATCATATATGAATAAAAAATGGGATAAAATTCGACATTATTTTCAAATTGATATACGTTTAGTAAATAATCCATATTCAATAAAACAAGTTGATTCAACATTTTGTATGAATTTAAAACAATTAAATTGGATAGCAGCAACATGTAATGAATATATTTATAATGAACAAACAAAAGAAATAACTAAAAAGACAATTATAAAATTAAAACAACCTACAAATATTTTTATTCGACATAATGATAATTTTACAGAAATGTTTATTCATTATTTTCCTTATATTGATAATATACGTTTACATACTGATTTTATCTATACATTGAATATAAATGATGGAATTACATCACAAGATGTAGTTTTAAGATTATTAGAATATATAAATAATTCCAAATATGAATCATTATCAAATATTGATATATCGAATATGAATGAAAATGATAAACGAGATAAAATTAATATTTTATTAGATAATCCACCTAACCAACCATATCAACGACAATTTATTGAAAGTATATCAACAATGATTCGTTTATATAGTTTACTTTACAATGAATTAATTAATGATAAACGTTATTTAAAATGGCCAATCTTTTTTCTACCTGATTCTCCTCTATCAAATATTAATGATTTATGTCTTGGTCAATTTTTATTTGTTAATCAAGTCATTTGGGATGATCCAACACATTTATTACCTAAACATTATTTAATGAAATATTTTTATAATGAATTAGAAGGATTATTTACAAATATATTACAAATACCATTAACACCAAATCTTAAATTTTATTTCGAATTATTAAAAAATTATTCACAAAAAGATATTAATGATCAATTAACAAATAATTTATGGAAAATATTTGAAAATTTAATTAATGAAGATAATCAAACTATTATTAGTAAGAATTTAATTTAAACATTTCACAGAAAAATTTTTAAACGAATATCGCAGTACCTTAGAAAGGAATCACAATGTGATAAACATTTTAAATCACAGTTCTAACAAAGATAAATCAGATGGTTATCATTATAAACCTTGATCTTCTCATTTTCTCCAAAGATATTAGTATTCTAAATAATGTTATCTTAGTATTTGGATAGTAGAAAGTCAACGATAAAACAGGTAGATGTCAGAAATAATATCTCATTAAGTTGAAACTGTTAATAACTGCGGTTTCGGCAGAATGTGTGAAAAAATCTAATAAAAAGTCTGATTTTTATGATGCCATTAAATCGATAAGATAAAACTTTCATTTCTTTAGATTTATTTCAACATGAATCTTTTATACCAAGTATGACACAATTTGGATGGATAAAAATAAATGATAAACCATTTATTCCTGATGATAAAAATATTGCACAATTATTTAAATCGGAATTTTTACCAATTATTAAATTACCCGGTATAATTTTCTGATTAATTTAATATTTGTTTTTATTTAGAAAATGGTTTAACAAAAAATGGACGAAAATTTCTTGATAAATTTCAATTGAAAAATCTATCTGAAATATTAAAAATAAATGTTAAGGTTACAAATATAAAATCATCCGATGAATTAAAACAATTTTATACAAAAACTTTTCCATTAATTTTCAAGTTTTTAAATACTGAAATAGATATGTTTGATGAATCATATAATCAACTAAAATTATATAAAATATTTTCACAAATGAAATATTTCATTGTTGATTATATTGAAGTAACATATGAATATAAAAATATATCATTTGATCTTATTTATCATTGTTATCTTGATGAAAAATTAAAAAAATTTTATTTATTAAAAACAAATCATTATTCACAAAGTCTTGATACAATTATACAATTTATTATTAATGATTCTATTCAAGAATCTCAATATAAACGAGATAAATTAGATAAATATTATAGAAAATTATTATCAGCATATTCAAAAAATCAATTAGAACAATTTATTATTAATGATAATAATCAAACAAAATTAACATGGGAAATAAATTTAAATGAAGAAGAAGAAGAAGATATAAATAACAATAATGATGAAGATGATATTTCGACTAATTCCGAACTAGCTAAAAAATTAATTAATGAAAAAGAAATTGAAATACCAAAATCAAAACAGAAACAAACTAATTCACAATTTAATACGAATAATCTTAATTCTAATATAAATACGTATGATAAAATAAATGACGATGATCAATCAATAAAGAATACGCAACAACAAAATCAACAATTAGGTAATCAGTTTTCTTTTCATTTTTATCATAAATGTAGAGAAAACCATTGTCCTTAATTCTGTCGTAGCAAGTGTGACGATTGTTTTTCCATCGATTATGACAATTGTAATTATGATCTTCTTTCACTTTTTTTTTCTAGATTCTTCTCCAAATTTCGCACCGAAGAAACAAGATATAGTTAAATTTGATCATGTTAATCTTAGTGATCTAAAAATATTCGATGAAGATGATATAACACAAAACTTTGATGAAAAAATAGATGAAGAATATCTTCAAAAAATTGGGCGCAAAGGTGAAGCATTAGTTTATAAATATTTGAAAGATTTGTATTGTTCCGATGAAAATATATCAATAAAATGGTTAAATGAAATTGGTGAAACAGGATTACCGTATGATATTGAAATTAATTTTATTGATAAAACTCAAGATATTCATCGTATTGAAGTGAAAACAACGACAAAATATGTTGATAACTATCAATTTTCAATATCTATACAAGAAATTGCTGAAATATTAAAATATCCTGATAGTTATTACATATATCGAGTTAATTTAAATAATCGTTCATTGACAATTATAAAAGATATTAAATCAAATTTATCAGATAAACAACAATTGGAACTGAAGATGAATGTTTTATCAACCAATGATTTGAATGAAAGAATCTAATTAGTAATTTAAGAACAAACTAATTGATTATATACTATGCAATGTAAAAGGGACAAGAAAAATTCTTATCATTACTTTTATTCAAGCACAAAATTTTCTTTCTGTTAATCATTAAATCACACAGATTCTGTTTTTTTGTAGTTGTACTCGAAAAAAAAAACTTGCACATCTTGTCATACAATTATATCCTTATATATATATGCCACTCTCGAGTAGTTTTGTATACTGATTGATAGCTTCTGACGAGTACTATTAAATACTATATTTCAATATCTTATTTGTTCATCTGTAGAAGAAACAAGATATTCACATCTTTTTTTCATGAACATCACACAATTTATTACAACATTAATATCAGTATTTCCGACTTCTTCGACTAAATTGCGTTTTACCATCGATCAGATGTTCTTGATGGTACACTTTTGCTGATAAATTGTTTACAAATATTACTAGTGTGTTTGTGATCATTCTCCTGTTGGAAACGCCAATTGTGCTGAAAATGTTTTTTAGCAGCAGGAAAAAGATAATTTTTAAGTATATTAACATAATCTGGACCATCAAGATTACATCTAAACGTGTGACAAGTCAATACATGTTTCACACTTATGGCACCTCAAACATGAACTTTTTGACAATTTTTAGGTATACGTTTAAATTATGTGTAAAAATCATCATTTTTATACTGTTTTGCCCATTCAACACGTCTTTTTTGATCATCAGTTGTTAATATATAAGTATCTTATTGATAGAACATTCGTATAATCATGTTCATGAAGATAACGACGTATTGTTTCAGTAGGATTTTTGTTTTACGATGAATAACAGGAACAGATGGAATGCTTTTATTCCAATAATATAATATTGATATATGATGATTTTTTGTGTACTCAAAAAATTGGTACACTGTAGAATTGGCCAGTATGTCTGGCCGCCCAGCCGTTTACACAATGACTTTCGAAAGAACAATCAAATCGTGGTGAAATTTTCTGCACAGTTTAGTCTCATCAATATCTCAGTCGAGTTCAAAGATGAGTCTAACTGGACGAGCCTTCCTGGGTTATTGCAAGAATACCGATTATTTCCTGTAATTTCCTTGTTTTTTAATGGGAAGATCGATATATTGTCGTTCTTCAAAAAAACTTTTCCATCAAAGTTGAATAAAATTCCATGTGTTATATGCCATTTGATAGAGAATTTTACCAGCTAAAAAAAGGTATGGAATATATAAAGAAATAAGAAGGCTAAGTCACCTATGTGGCAAACAAAATTATGCAGGAAGTGGTTCCAATATTATCAACGGTCTCATTGAGCAACAAGTAGAGGTCTATCTTTCGATTACAGATATGTTGCTTCGAGATTTTCTGTTGTAGAGAACTCGAATCTGTACTCCATTTGCTTCGAAACCCCATTGGATGAGCAGTTATCAATAAAAATCAGGTTATAAGAAGAATCGTATTTCCTCGGGTAAATGGAGGCGAAGAGTTGAAATATGATCTGTATTCGATCACAAATTCTTTCGAATGAGTAACAATCAATACTAGTCGTGTTTATAGAAAAGTTTTCGCGTGGCAATTTTGATGTCCAGACATTCTAGAATGATTCATCTGTCTCATGCACTTTTTGTAATGCGCATAACTCTCAGAGAAAATTCGAGATTTTCACATTTTTAAATCACTAAATGACGTCATGATCAAATATATATGTATAGAAAAGAAAAGAAATCACACTTCTGTGTGGGCAATATGTTATATAGCTAACGTATACATATTCGTGGAAAAATGAATTTCGTAATTGCTTTCGAACGGCAAGAAAATCGCTATACAAAAAATTTAATTTTGTGCAAGTTTTTTTGAACACAGCTGTATATCGGCGTGACGTGGGATGAACATCTCACTGGGATCTTCTTCACGAATAGTCACCATCGGAGGAACAAGTTGCTGTTTGCAAATACAGCATTGACTCTAAAAAGAAAAAGCAATCAGTTTGTTTGTGTCCAAAATATTTACTTTTATGAATAGATCGCAACTTCAATTGGAATTTAGATGCTGTTTTCAGTCACGTTATCTTCAGAAGTTATTAACCCATGTAAAAAATAAGTAGGCAAAAACCAACTTTTTAGTACTTTTCAAAGTTTTTTTAAGCAGAGGAAATACAGAAAAAGTACTTATAAGTGAACCTTTTTCATACATGTAGACCTCGAAGACTCTACTTGAGTATTAAAAGTTTTACTCGAGTTTTCAACTATTTAACTATTAAAGTTTTAATACTCGAGTACTTGAATTTTCAACTATTCAACTATTGATACACGAATGATTAAGGACGCTAACTACAGGATGCTTCCTGCAGAATGCTAGAAGTAATACACATAATGTTGAGGGTGAGGGTATGAGTGTGGATGTGGGTGAGGTTGCCAAAGAACCGCTACCTGTGGGTTGCGACCAAATGGAACGGACAGTATTCTATACGCAGCATCCTGTAGACGGTATTCTCAGGCAGTATCCTATAGTAGCATCCGTAATCTATCATATAGTAATAGTTGAATAGTTGAAAACTAGAGTAAAATTTTAGTACTCGAATCGAATTAACGAGTTTTACACTACTTATAATTTTCATCCGAAAGAATACCTAAATATCTATATCAATATTGAAATAAAACAACGATCATTTTTCGTCAGTGATCGATGATAAGTATAGTAGTTGATATTTAGAATATTTCGTAACGTGCATATTTCTTCTTAGAATAAAGCCTATGAGTTCGTCTTAGAAGTCTTTCGAATATAAAATCAATATTTGTATCAAAATTTCTCCAAATATTCGTAATAACGTTTTCGTAGATTTATGTAAATTTTGATTTACATAAAAAAAGAGGAATGAAACAATTTATTTGAATTTATTCATAGTATGAAATAGCTTTTGTCTTCGTATAATTAAATCAATATTTATTCCTTAACGACAATTTCAATATAGAGATGAAACCTTTATGAAATATGATATAAGGGGGGCAAAGACATCCCTGATAATATGTAAAATGCTTTTTTGTTTGTTTTTTCATTGGCCTACGTATGAACTAATTTTTTTGGCTTTACCATTCGCCTGTGATTTTATTAATAAAAAGGGGAGTTAATGTAATTCATTCTTTTTTTTCTTGCTAAAGTCTCAATTGTAAAAATATAATACTCAGGTAATTGAATTCAGTCGCTGTATCGGATACAGCACATTTATAGTTCCAACCCGATGACTGTATGGCGCTGTAAACGACCATTAATGCAGTATTTTCATCGTATACGATAGGTCAAAGTATACCTTGTTTTGTCATATACGGCGTAGATCCATTCACCATCAATGACTGTATACAATCCAATAAGCAGGGTATCTCAAAAGTCATGTTCACTTGAATTTTTCGTTTATCTTTACTATTTGATTTAACTTTATCAACTTCTGTTGTTTTAAATGATAGATATATGCACCAAATTTTATTTCTATTTTCAGAAAAATAATGGTACTGCAAGTTGAACAGTCGTGTTTTGTACTTCAATTTTCATTTGTCTAATATATTGTAGTAAGAAAACAAAATATACTACTAGATGCAGCGTGAAAAGGTCTATAAATTACAAAGAACAGTTTGTTTTATATATGTATATTCTATGTCTAAAAATTTGTACAATCAATATCCACTTTTACGAAAATATTATTTTATTTCTACACTAACTAAATTTCTTTTTTCCTTATTTCATATATAAAACAAACTGTTCTTTGTAAATTGTAAAACTTTTCAGACTGCATCTTGTAGTATACTTTGTTTTTTGAATACAACATATTAAGTCAATGAAAACTGAAATACAAAGTGCGACCATTCAATTTGATTTATCTCCTATTTTTCTGGAAATGGAAAAGTCTGTTTTTTGTATTTTTCCAAAAGATAATATCTAAGAAGAATACTCATGAAATTTGTTTGTATAGAAAAAAACATAATATCTACGATTCATTATATTGATAAGACAAATCCAAATTAAAATAAAAATATTTCATATAATAATGATACTTACTATTGTAAAGTATTTAATAGAAACTGAACATGGATTTAAGACATCTTTTCGACAGGTTGTAAATATGGTGCCCTGATACGGCACGTTTATGTAGCATCGTAAACAGCTACTGCATGCGGCACGATATAGTGCCGTAACGAACCGTTTCCGTAGCTATCGCTTTATCTGTATGGTATTAATTACTATTTTTCTTATATTATTTGTTTAATCACTGATAGAAAACTATAATGAACGAATTGCACATAAAATCAAAACCAATACATACTCGTATAGCAGTTGTACCACGACACCCGATCATCAATCAACAAATAGTAATTATATTGAATTAATTATTTTTAATTTTGACAATTGGTTGATATAAAATAGGTGTTGCCAATCGGTGACAGAGAATCTTCTGAAATGAAATCCACAATGCAGAAAACGCGAAAATTTTCATCATTGACATCAAAAGTCGATTCAACAAAACCTTCATGGAGAACAAGCACAGATCAGACACTAAAAAAGTCTCCAATGACACCTACTACACTTGAGATTTATTCGAAACAATCGAAGGCAATAGAGTTTACTCGACCAAATCGATTTTTTAATCGTATTAAACAATGGTACAGGTAAGCAATTCAATATTCATATATTCAACAATAATTTTTTTTTCTTAAGCGGTTTAACATCACGACAAAAAATATTGCTTCGAATAATTATTGTGACTGCTGTTATCCTCATATTGACAACCGCCATTATTCTACCAGTACTTTTCTTAGTTATACTGCCCTCATTATGTAAGTTAAAAATTCTTAAAAAAAAAATAAAAACAATTTTCTCAGAATATTATGCAATTATTATTAATACCTTTTATTATTTTTATATATGGGCAAAATCATTTGTTAGAGATGTGACATCGCAAAATTGAAATGTATATGTCGCTAGATTCTAAACTTTTCTAGCGCTTATATTCGCATACCATATGCATGTTGAGTTGTTCTAAATACTATAAAAAATTCAGACCTACAGCACTTTGCTGGAACAAGTTATTATTAAAAAGTGGCGTTAGGAACGTGACATAAAAAAGGACACCAACTTTGACTGTGACCATTTCAATGTTAAAAATACTGTGAATTCAGTCAATATTTTTGAAAACCAAAACGCACATTCTTTCGACGATTTTTCTTGCTACAAAACGTCTATATAAAGATTTTTTGAGTGTGCTAACATATTTGTTTTCCGGATATTTCGTAAAATTGAGTCGTTTAGAAATCGATTATTACCCTTTCTTCTATACATATTGTACATACAAATTGTAACATTTAAATTAAATTAAAGTTAAATTAACAACAATGAATTCAAAGTATATGTCCATACATATACTACAAATACAGGATACAAGATAAGGATAATAATGACAAAAGGAAAGCGTCGATATAACCCACCATATCTATCAACGAACTGGAAGAAAAAGACGAATGTATATATGTGTTTATACCTTAAAACAAGTGGATGAATAAGTTGATAAAAGATGAACTAACAGTCTTGGAGAAAAGACGGCAAATCGATAGGAACGAAAGAAATGTAATAAAAACAACTAAAATAGCAGAAAAACAAAGGAATAGAATCAATATGTACTATCAATATATTTAGAACAACGAATACAAAATGAAAAGAAATGACGAGCGAAATTTCTGTGAACGAGTCAACCTGCGAGTTATGTATAAAGTGATAAGCCCGACCCTCACCCTCAAGATTGTTAGGGACGTAACAAAGTACGAATACGGAAAAGAAAATCTACTCTCATTAATGAAGAAAAAGTTGAAAAATAATTTCGAACGATACAAATCTTTCTCCAGGATTTTTGAAGTATTATAAAACAAATATTTTTGTTTTGGAACCTGTTGGAGTCTTTAGAAAGTTCGTTTTTATAAAGAAAATTTTACCATAGATATGGTTCGCATCCTAAATTCTAACCCAAAATTGTTAGGTTTTTTCTACATATGACTCGTGATATATTCATTAATTACTTCTTAATTAACTTTCTTTTTTATTACTTTTTCTTTAGCAACAACATCAATAATAACAACATCAATAACAACAACAAGTGTAGTCATTTCTGCATTATGGACTTTCGATCAAACATCATCAGATTATTATGGTGTTTACAATGGAAGTTTTATAAATGGTGCATCATATTTATCAGCTTCAACAACTCAACCATATATAGGAAATGGTCGAGCACTTAATTTATTAGCATCATCAAATCAATCCTTTGATATCTCAAATCCATTAATAAATTTAAATAAAACAAGTTTTACTGTAGAAGGATGGATTTATCCAACAAATATAACAGGTGATCGACCAATTTTTTGTCAATGTGCATGTTCAACATGTACAAATCAATGTTTTTATTTAATTATTCGATCATCTCGTTTATATATTGATTTTATGTTAAATAGTTTATCTGGTTCGACAACATTATCAATAAATACTTGGTATCATATTGCTTTTGTTTATGATTATTCAACAAATCAACAAATATTATATTTAAAAGGTATACAAGATGCAATTAAATCGAATTCTCAACCTTATCAAGGAATAAATGCATCTATTCAAATAGGTTCAGCTCAAATATTTTCTGGAACATATTATTATAATGGTTATATTGATAATGTAAGATTAACAACACGAGCTAAAACTTCAACAGAAATATTATTTGATGCATCAGTAACAGCTTATTATTCATTTGATGCATCTTCTTTAAATAATGATAATGGTCCAAATGGTTTAAATGGTTTATCAGTTAATACAATAATAGTTAGTGGTCGTGTTAATGAAGCAATGCGTTTTTCTGGTTTATATTCTTATTTTCAAGCATATGGATTTTATCAATTTATTTATAGTATAAATAATCAACCATTTTCATTATCTCTTTGGATAAATCCATCATCTATTTCAAGTTCAACAATTGTACAAGTAACTCAACAACAATCAAGTGGATCATGTTTTAATTTTATAGGTATAACATCACCAAATAGTGGTTTAACAGGTCAGTTAATGGTACAAGGTTATTATTGGCCTATATTATATGGATCTTTTTTAACTATAAATACATGGACACATGTATCTGTTACATACAGTACGACAAATGGACTAACATTATACGTAAATGGTATTCGATTTGGATCTACTGGAGCATTTACACTTTCTAATCCAGGATTAATAACTTGGCTTCAAATAGGATATAATTTTCCATCTACGGGTGGTAATGTACCAAATAATGGATACCAAGGATCAATTGATGAAGTTTATGTTCATAGTCGAGAATTGTCACAAACAGATATTACTACACTTGCTAATCCATAATACAACAATTGACATTATATAACAAACAAAATCATTATTTTAAATTTATATTTAAATAAGAGATGGACAGTTCCAGTCTTTCCTCACTCCATTTCTGAACATTATTTAACCGCTCTGCTCCGACTCTACTTCAATCAGAGTATCCTTCGTTCTAGTTGTAAAAATTCATTCAGTCATTCCACTTCAACTCCATTCCATTAGAAAAACATGTTTTAATGCTTCACTCTCAGTGCGTCCCTATCTCGTGAATCGATTGCTCCTGAGTCGGAGTCCATATCCGATTTGAACTTCATTTTTAGTTAGTTCTTTTTGTTTGTTTTATGTATTTTATTATTATTTTCGATGCCCTTTGAGAATCCTATTAAACTGTTATTTATTAATCTATTCAAATAACCATGTAAACAAAGTTTTTTCATCATTTATATACATTATAAATGAAAAACTACTAATAATTATACATTCATCTTATAATAGAATCATCACTTTTTCCGCATAAATACTATGATACTGATCATATCTGTGTATTTGCACTCGATATTTCTTGGATAAGTATTGTATATACAATGCAACAGAAGATATTTAATAGATATACAATTATTATCTTTATTATATATCTCAGTCATCTCTACAATCATTTTCAAGATAGATTATTGCTGATTTATGAGTTAAAATATTATATAGATATTGTCTTTCTTTTAAGTCGATGTTGTTACTTCGAAGATCTAATTTAGTAAATACATAAGAAATTAGAAAAATTTTTTTTCGACCGCTTCTTCTAAAATAGACATACACTAAAACCATAAAGTGGCCATCAAAAAGGGTTCAGTGCCGGCGTTAAAATCCACGAAAATTTCAAGCCATATTTGTTCACTTTGAAATGTCCTAAATAAATCTGAACGAATTTAACAAAAAAGATACCAGTTTTAGTTGGTTTTAGTTAAAATCTCGAATTTTTCTGATTTTTGACCAAAACTGGTACCTTTTTTGTTAAGCTCATTCAGATTTATTTAGGGTATTTGATAGAGCCATTGAAAGTGAACAAGTCTGGCTTGAAGTTTTGATTGGTTTTTGGTGATTTTAAACACCACGACTGGGTCCTTTTTGACGGCTACTTTATGGTTTTGGTGCATGTCTATTCTAAAAGATTTAGTTTATGTTTAAGAATTTGTTTGTAATGCTTAAATATACTTCTAACTATGATTAAAATTTCAGACTTATAAGTTTCATCATTTGTTTTACGTTAGTGTCACTCCATTTTCTATAGGATACATAATGGATCAATTATAATAAATAATAGAATTTTACATTTCCTATTGTAATCATTATAAATATTTAATTAAAAAAAATCAATATATATCAGAAAGGGCAGAGTGAAAAGAAAATACAATTTACAATGTAAATCTTATCTTAATTATGTACTTTTTCTTTGAAAATAACGAGTGTCTTGTAAAAAATATTTAAGAGAATTTTTCCTCTTTCTCAAAATAAAATGTCCACAACTAAATAATATATTCACTTGAAATTTTCAAGCTATGTTTCGTCATATATATTGTTTTTATTCTAATAGAGCATATTGTTGGATAAAAACAGTTCAGAAATTTTTCATATTATCTATATATACTTAGGTCATACCAACAGTAGTGAGCCTGATACTTTATTCTCGTATAGAAGGCTTGGGGAAATGTTCTTTTTTTACCAATAGATAGAGCGTATTTCACTCTATTTTTCTATGCTATTTGATCAATATGAAACTTATGATAGAAACAAGATAGAGAACTGCGGTTTTCGCCGTTGGAAAGAGGAGATGAAGACGCATCGAACCATATATTATCGATTTTTCTAACATGATTTCTGACGGTTTTTTTTATTCAATTTTCTAACCGTTGGATAAACGCTTGTTTCATGAAAAAAACAAAAAAACCAAAAATTTGCTAGAATATCCCAGTAGAGGTTCGTCTAGAATAGGTATTATCCATAAATAATTAAATTTAAAGAGCTGAGTCTTTAGTAGTTTGTAGATCTTCGATTAACGGTTTGAATGTGAACACAATTATTGAAAAGTTACTGTAAACAACTCATGGAATAGATTTACTCATTAAAAGGTGAGCTAAAACCTTACAAAAAACAGGTTAGAAAAATCAGTAATACATAGCTTGATGCGTCTTCATCTCCTCTTTCCAACGGTGAAAACCGCAGTTCTCTATCTTGTTACCCTGAAAAGTTATTTCAAAAATACTCACAAGCATTCATGTTCATGCTACCAGCGTATATGTGACAAAAACAGATTTTACCGAAATTTTATTATTATGATGACAGTTTAATAGTGACCAAATAGCATAGAACAACAGAGTGAAACATGTTCTATCTTTTAGTAAAAAGAATTTCTCGAAGCCTTCTATACGAGAATAAAGTATCAGGCTCACTACTATTGGTATGCCCTAAGTATCTATGTATTCTAATGCGATTGATTTGCGACGCAAAATAGGCACTGCGCGCAACTACGCCAAAATGGTTAAAAAACAAGCGAAATGGATATCTTTTCTCGATTTTGCCGAGTGTTCATTGAACCCATTTCAGTCTGATTGCATATGAGAGCTTGTGATGCCTACTTTTCCCGTTTGCGAGATATCTCGATGTATCTCTCACCTATGTGATTGAGGGGTGATCGGATTCCGACGAAATCCGACGCGGAATTCGACCGAAAAAGATCGGATCTACAGGTCGGATTAAATCTCCTGGGCAGCTATTCTGAAAAATTTTTCAAAACTAAATGAAGTTTAGACTAAAACAGTTTGCTCCTAAATGATAGAAATCGGTAGCCATAAGCTACATACATTCTTGTGTATTCTGTTTATACAGTCACCATCATTGTTGCATGTTAATTGGTATTAAATAGTAATATTAATATGACGTCTGTGTGGTTTCACCTTACCAAAGAATTAAATATTTATTAAAACTAAGCAAAACTGTCACATTTATCGTTTGTTAAGATACCTTTTCATCTGTTAAATATGAGAATATATCGTCTTGGGAAGCTAATGCATATAGAGAAAAAAATAGTGTGCGTGACTAACACTCTAGGTTTTTCATCCGAAGTGAATGCTATTCATTTTGGCCTAATACTATGCTGTCGCATATCTTTTATGTAATAATCGATTATATCGTCTTTCGTTCTAAGAAAGAGGAATATACAGCAGGAGGAAGACGAAATACATTCGCGATATTCGAATACGCTCGAAAACATGATTTGATGCCTTATAGTGTTTTTCGGGTAATTCATTTTTGCGACAGCCTTGAGAAAGGATATCGCAAACTTTAGATTTGGCTGCCATTATGGCGATTATGTCCATTATGGAAACGCTTTATTCTTCCGTTAGCATCGCTTCCCTGCCTTACATTTGCCTATTATATATTAAGTTATCAAGTATCATATCGATGATTCTGTCAACTAGTGTACGAACACACATTATAAACGAATTAGCTAATGATCGTCACGTGTCTGTTCCGCCCTCACTCTCAAGATATAATGGTTAGTATTTCTCTATATTCGAATGTGTTTCGACTCGTCATTGCAAAAGAGCTCATTAGTTTTAAATAGTTGAGAAAAACATAGAACTAGGTATTAGGTGAGAAAAATCAGAAAGAACCCTATTAAAGTAGGTATGACTATCACGTTGTACTTGTCATTTTTCTTAGTACCTCAATTTGTTCTACATGTCAATGTTACCGCTAAAATCACTTCACATGTTAGGATGAGCCGAATGAAGTATAATAAATGCGTACTTAGCTCGAGAAATTCACCAGAAAATGTTCCTCTACATTTTGTCATATAATGTAAAATTCTACCGGAAGGAACTCTGATGGATAGCTGAAATTTTCACCTTTTATACAACTTCTTTTGCTCTTGCTCGAGTAAAAACTTCAGCGAGATCAGACGAGTCTTTCATGAATTATATACAAAACAAAATCCAAAGTGTTTCCATACAAAGTGAGTGAAAACGCTAATTTTGAAAAGATTGGACCAATATTTTCTTAAAAATAAAATCGAAAACGTTCAAACTTTTTTTGATGTTTTTGTTACATGAAGAAAGCTCTTCCTTTTTAGGTAACTCCTGGATATTCAGCTATATTACTCTTGTCGCTACAAAACGTTTTGTGTTCCTCCCCATGTGAAAATTTTTTGGAGTTAAACGCGTTTGTAAACGCATCCGAAACCGCGTTTATAAAATGCATCTAAACGCGTTTCTTTTCTTGAACGCGTCTGAACGCATCCAAAAATAAGATGAAAAATTGGACGCTTCAAACGCGTTTCGATTCATGAACGCGTCTAAACGCGCTTAATTTTTTTGAAAAAAATTTGATTCCATCCTTAGAGGTTCAATCTACGTCATCATCATCTTCACATTATGATCATCTCTTGCACGAGGCATCGTCTATAACATTTATTTGATTTTTATAGATACATTTAGACTGTGCGACAAGTGAGGCTAGAACATAAGACGTTAGATTAGAAGTCTACTTACTTGAACCAATGAACTATATTGGCATATATATACATTAGTTAGATTTTTCTTTTAATAAGATAGTCTTTTAAAACTTATTTCAAATAAAATTAAATGCATAAAATATCATAAATCTTCTTCAATATTAGTTAAGAATTTATATTTCTGATAATTTTTGAATGATAAATTGTAGACTTTTCCATTGAAGAAAATAAGACAAATGAAAGTAGATTATAGTTCTTCCAGAAAAATTAATTAATTTCGTTGAAATTAAAAACAGTTTAATAAACTCGCAGAAAATATTTTTATTTCTAAAACTAATAATTACTTAGGTCTGACCAAAAGTTCGTGCATCAATAGAAAAAAATATGAAGATAAAGAGAAAGTTCTAATTTTATTTCATTAAATGTTCAAAGCAGAGATGTCCATCGCGGCTGAAAAACTGCCGCTGCCGCGCCGCGGCCTTAGAGAAAAAAAGCTACCGCGCCGCTGCCGCGACGCGGTGATGTATTAGATAAAGCTGTCGCGCCGCTGCCGCGACGCGGTCTAACATAAACTAGCCGCCGCCGCGCCGCTGCCGCGATGGTTTTCAAAAAAACGTTTCGAATTTCACTGTTCCAACTGTATCAGACAACAGATATTGCTAGTAAACTATCAAATTCATTCAGCTCTACATTGTTCTATTTGTAAAAAGTAAAATTTCTTTCAAAATCATGTTATTTTTCGATGTTCTAAAAAAAAGTTTGCCGCTGCTGCGCCGCTGCCGCGATGGCTTTTTAAAACGTCAGCCGCTGACGCGCCGCTGCCGCGACGATTTTTAGAAAAATCTGCCGCTGCCGCGCCGCTACCGCGACCGCGTCCGCGTCGCGTCCGCGGCAGCGGCAGCGGCAGCGCCGCGATGGACATCTCTGGTTCAAAGTAGTCACCATGATTATTTATACAAAGTTCCATTCTTTCCAACAATTTGTCAAAGGTTTTTTTAAACTCTTCTTCTGACATTTTTTTTACTATCTTGGAAACCGCGCGAGCCAAAGATTTTTCATCTGGTTGATTAGTTAAACGGTTCTTGATATAATCGTTTAACCAATAATCACATGGTGAAAGGTCAGGTGAATATGGTGGATGCGGAATTATATAGATACCTTCTTCTGTTAAATAGTTAATAACATCTGAATGGCGCTGGGGTCAAGCATTATCATAAAGCAGTTTTATACCTTTTGTACCATTTGACCTTCTTTGTTTCCATATTTCTTTAACAATGGGCTTGAGACAATTTTCAATATAATAAGTATGATCAATAGTCTTGCCTTTATCAACAGCATGTACAAGAACAGGACTATTTGATTTAAAGAATATACAGAATAAATTTTTTGGTTCAAATCTGCCTCGACGAACTATAGTTGCTGGTGATTGACCTTCGGCAGTCCAGCTAGCATTTGTTGACTTGCGACCAACTTGTCTGTGGTAAATCCATGTCTCATCGCCTGTAATAATGTCACATAATCACCAAGAACCAGCACGAAATTTGGCTAGATTTTCACGACAAAGTTTAACTCGCTCTTCCTTTTGTTCAGCAGTTAGTTGATGGGGGATCCAACGTGATGTAACTTTTCTCATCTTGAGATGATCGTGGATAATTCGTTTGATTGTACCGTGAGAGAGAAATGTCTCAGCTATAATATCATCATAAGTTGAATGTGGATCATTGCTAATAGCCTGTCGTACCAGTTCAATATTTTCATCTGTAAGTTCGGAAACTGGACGACCGGATCGAGGATCATCATTGACATCTTCTCTTCCTTCACGGAAACGTTCGGCCCACTTTGCAACTGTTCGATATGCTGGAGCATCAGGTCCTAAAGCTGTTGCTAGTTCCTCGTGGATTGTCTTTGGAGCTATTCCCAAAATAGTTCGAATTCTAATATAGTATCGATTATATTCATTATCCATTTTTTTTCGGTCGAATTATATTTTATCTGAAAAAAATGTTGTAACTAACTTCAAAAACGAGCTGTTATACATATTATTATACGAAAGATCTTCCACTATTTATTTATGAAAAAAATAAGTCCAATGTTAATTGGTCTAAGAAACTGCCAATAGCAGTGCACGAACTTTTGGTCAGACCTAAGTAAATGGTGCGTTAACTTCTATTGATCATCCACTTGCACAAGCAAAATGCTCATAAGCAAAAATAGTTTTTTTTTATAGTGTTTATTTTTTGCCATCTACAAAATAAAACATATAAGCTTACATCTCATATTAGAACATTTCTATTAGGCTTCGTATAATACTTGAGATTCGAGAGAAAAGCTAATGCGACTATTTGTCGAGCTGAAGCTTGAAGCATGATGAAATTGCTTACATCAAAACTAAGAAAAACAAATAGCAATTTTCTAGTTTTTGAATTATTATCTACTGCTAATATAAAATAATGGGTAAAAGATGCAAATCACAATGTGTTTTATCAGATATCAAAAGAAGGCAAACTGTAAGCAACTTAAATTAGATAAAATTTTATATTAATCCAATAGTAAATTTAGCTTTCACAAACAAACATGCCGCAATGTATAAGAGGAGGACTGCATTGCTAACATATCCGTCACAGCCTGCAAAGCAAGGAATTCATTGTCAAAGTTCATGTCACGATTTGTAAATCTTTTATAATAACGTGATTCGGCTTCAGAGAGAAAGTTGCATGACTCTATCTTTATATTTTAATTGTATGAAAACAAACAAAGATCCAAAATCGATACCTAAACCATTTGGGTTTGGTGCATGCCTAATTATAATTAAAGTATACTAACACATATTGAAAAGAATGTTTACAATGAGAATGTTCTTCAATTAATCAGACTCTATTACAAAAAAAATCAACCATCATACTTTTCAGAATTTAATAATAAATGAATAATAAAAACGGAATAAACTATTTCACATTTTCATTGTTAATTAGAATAGAATAAAACTAAGATTTCACTTTACATTTTATCAGAATTTAATCGTAGAAAGATATTCTATCTTCATTGCAAATATGTCATTTATATATATATATATATACAATGTTTTCAATCAAATAACAAAATATTCTTAAATGCCATTAAAAAATAAAACTATACAAAATTATTAAATAATCAATATGAATTTCATCTTGTTTATTATTTATTTCATAAATTATATTCATTTACATACGAATAAATTTGATTTCTTATTCAATAAATTTGTCTCTAGAATAAATAAAGAATAGGAATATGGGCTTGTCCACGTAACGCGACACTTCAAACATTAAGTATTTTTCTCAAAACTCGAGGAAAATATATATGCCATGTTGTAGAGAGTATTCGAAAGTGTTAGAAAATGTATTTTATTATTCAAAAAATTAATTTTGTAAGTCATTTTAAATATACACTCCGAACACTACTTGTAGTATTATCTATAACAGCTTTTCCTGTATTATGTCGAAATTAGGTATACATCGCGATATCTGGCTATGAACTCCGGCCATCAAATATTTTTTAACACTATCAATTACACTCTATCTTTTGGTAAAACAATGAACTTTCTCCCCCGTACTCTTACTGAGATATTACTGAAGCAATACTTGATTAATCGTTTCGTAACAGCGTTACGAAAAAGACTATATTTTAAAATTTTAACAACCCATTTCGAGGATATTAGTAAGCAAACTAGTGAGCTATCACTAACTTTTCGCGGTGGTTCTAATGCACTAATTTGTTTCTCAAAAATATTTCATACTAAAATAGATAAACGTAACGCTGTTACGAAAACTTGATTATTGGTACTGTGTAGAACTCATGTGTTTCAGCATGGATTTCAATATTGTGAGTGCAAGATAGCAACATTATGGAATCGTAATATAATTTGCAGTTTTTGCTTTACTTGTTTAGCGGCAAATCCTTCGAACAAACCCAGTTTTTATTTCTTTCTTTATGTTCTGGTTATCATAAACATTAACTATAGGAATTCGCATATATACAAATCTGAATGAAAGGAGTTGGCACCTATACTCCCCGATAAGTGTTGTTTTTTCGCTTAGACATTTTTTGATTGAGGGTTGTGTGATGATATTAGATCACTAAATGAGACGTTGAACCTTTTTGATATTAGTAAAAAACAATACTTTATAGGGAGAGGAACCATTTTCATAAAAAATACCAAAAAATAAGTAGTATTTCGAGATTTTGACTATCGCAAGTCGATTTTTTTGAAAAATAAACGTCACATTCGGAATCAACATATAAAAATACAACAGAAACTCTAGTTTTCATCGTAAAATTTTTCCATCAAATTTTTAACCCCTACTCCCCCTCAGCCTTTTATTCCTAAATCTTTAACCTGTAATCCTCTACGGATCAAAATTTTGATGGAAAAATTTTATGATGAAAACTAGAGTTTCTGCTGTATTTTTTCATGTTGATTCCGAATGTGACGTTTATTTTTCAAAAAAATCGACTTGCGATAGTCAAAATCTCGAAATACTACTTATTTTTTGGTATTTTTTATGAAAATGGTTCCTCTCCCTATAAAGTATTGTTTTTTACTAATATCAAAAAGGTTCAACGTCTCATTTAATGATCTAATATCTTCACACGATCCTCAATCAAAAAATAACTATACGAAAATAAAATTCGTGGTGGTGGGGTGGAATGGGGGGGGGGGGGGGGGGAGGGGGCTATAACTAATGGGAAAGGCGTCAACTCCTTCGGAAAATTGACTAACAGCTAATAGGTTTCTGTAGACGCCAACGTGATCTTTGGCATTGAAAATGAATAGAAACATCTGTTAGAGCATAATAACAACCGACTCGGATCTAGTTTACGTCAAACAAAAAGAATATCATAATTTACGAAAAAAAATCGTAACAGCGTTACGTTTGTTTTTTGAATTTTTTACGAGATTGAAAACGGTTAGAAGAAAATTTTTTTCACTGTTAGAAAACTCGTTTAATGTTCTACAAAATATACTCTGTGACGATCCCATTTGCATAGCAACTTTCGCAGGAAATTGCGGATGAAGTGAGAACGCTTCAAGTTTAGGGTCTCTTTTTGTAACAGCGTTACGCGATAGTAAATCCTTCCTAAAAGTTTGAGTTTTCAACCGAAAGTTCTCATTTTTATACTGTCAATAGAGTATGACAAACTGCGTTGATTGGCGTTTGAACGAACCTTTTGGCTCCTAAAACGCTCGAGATAATTAGAGAAAGGTTTGCCAAAAACGTAACAGCGTTACGTTTGGACAAGTCGATATACATTATTTTTAAAAGACATCTTTTTATTTGATTTGTTATTAAATAATAAACTATCTTTTCATAAGAAACAAAATAAGAATCTCATATTACCAACTAATTATTCTTTCTTATTTCATCTGAGTGCATTCGAAAAAATCGAAAAAAAACTGGTTTATTACTTTTATGAATATTATATCTAACCATGTTATCAATAAAATCAACCAAACTAAAACGTAAGTCAAGGATAGTCTCGTAATATGCTTATATTTTATCATTCGAATTATCTATTCTGCATTTATCATACACAAACCTAATCATTAAACCTTGAAAATCTTTTCATACAATATTATTTATACCTTTACGTATACAAAAGAAAAGATATATAACTATACATACCATTAAACAAACACATTATTCGAGAGAAGAAATCTATTTTAATACATTTTCAACAATGTCGGAAGAAATTTTTTCGCTTGTAAGTATAATATATAAGTCATAAAAGATAGACAATTTAAGATAATATCTAAAAACAAAATAGACAAAAAAAAATCATTCTTCCTGGAACTCCCATCATGCATTTTCTTCTATCTAAATAAACTTTCAATAAAAATTAGACTACAACAAATATTCATTTTAATCCCGAAAAGACATTTAAATAAGTCATTAGTTGATAGCAACATTACCACTTCTTCCATTAGTATTAAAACTTATTTATTTAATATAAGTTACTTTAATCACTTATTCCCTCGACTGTAGGGAGGGTCATATGAAAATAAATAGTTTGTCTGTTTGTTTGTTTGTTTGTTTGTGGGTTTGTGTCAGGGTAAAAAAACATCTCGTTAAGAAAATAATGATTTTTTGTAAAGTTTGAGCAAAGGTAATCGGGGTCGAGGAAACGACTGGCACTATCGGTTTTTGAATTTGTCTTCCAAATAATTCCCTCGATTGTAGAGAGGGTCATATGAAAAAAAGTTTTTTCGTTTGTTCGTTCGTTCGTTTGTGTCAAGTTAAAAAAAACATTGAGGACAAAAAAAAACATCTCGTTAGAAAGCCTGTTCCTTTCACTAAACAGGTACTCGTAGGTTCTCAACAACTATAGTACTGGGGTAGCCTTGGGTTCTCAACTGCTATACTTTAGAGAAGATACCCTAAGTGCTATAGTTTGCCACCGGCACCCTAATGTTGTATCACTACAAAAGTGAAGAAACACGGGAGTGAGAAGTGTCTGCAATAATGGGGCATTGGGCCGTCGATATTGCCACTATTGTACAGGCGAAACATGGGGTTGTTCCGGCCGTTTTAAGGTTATCCTATATATGCCATAATGCGCGTCGAACACTATGATGTTTTACTAAGACAATAGTGGAGAAGCAGAGGAATGCTGAGATGAATTGAGAAATGGTTCATTGGACCGTCAATATTGCTACTTCTGTAAAAATATATAGATTAAGTCGTTTTTTTCTAATGTTACGAGTTAAGGAAAAATATTTGAATTATTCATTCCCTCGACTGTAGGGAGGGTCATATGAAAAAAAATAGTTTGTCTGTTTGTTTGTTTGTTTGTTTGTTTGTGGGTTTGTGTCAGGGTCAAAAAAAACATTAAGGTCACAAAAAAACATCTCTTTAAAAAGCATTAACCTAAAAAAGGTACACACAGGTTGTCAACTGCTATACTATAAGGGTACCCTTGGGTCCTCGAATGCTATACTATGGGGTTACCCATGAGTCCTGAAGTGCTATACTATGGGAGTACCCTTGGGTGCTCAACTGGTATATTATGGGGGTACTGTCGGATGCTCAACTGCTATATTATAGGGGTACTGTCGGGTGCTCAACTGCTATATTATGGGGGTACTGTCGGGTGCTCGTGTGCTATATTATTCCCTCGACTGTAGGGAGGGTCATAAGAAAAAAAATAGTTTGTCTGTTTATTTGTTTGTTTGTTTGTGGGTTTGTGTCAGGGTCAAAAGAACATTTGGGTCAAAAAAGCATTTCACTAGAAAGTTTTTACTTTACACTGAGCAGATACTCTTGGGTCCTCATGTGCTATACTATAGGGGTACCCTTGGGTGTTCGACTGTTATACTGTAGTGGCGCTTTGAGGTGTTCAACTACTATACGATAGGGGTACTTTGGGGTGGTCAACTTCTATAGTATTAGGTACTCTTGGGTGCTTATATGCTACACTTTAGGGGTACTTTGAGGTGTTCAACTACTATACTATAGGGGTACCCTTTGGTGGTCAACTGCTATGCTTTAGGGGTGCTCTTGGATTCGCATATGCTATACTGAGGGTATGCAGGATCCGCGGTTGGTTTATGATAGGCGGACGATTGTGGATTAGGCCCCGGACAGTTCCATATTAGTTCCTATATTAGAACTTATGTGTATAGTTCTTTTGGAAGGAACTGATCTATGTTCAACAGGTCTTTGAGAGGAACTGAACTATGTACAACAGTTCTTTGAAAGGAACTGATCTATGTTCAACAATTCTTTGAAAGGAACTGATCTGTGTATCACAGTTCTTCAATGTAAGATTGAAATTCTTGTTTTTTCTGTATTTTTCTTCATGTTATATACACCTCTGTATTTAACTTATATATCCTCTTTCCTGTGTGCTTATTTACTCATTGAGACAAACTCCTTTTCTCTTGACTTCATGTCTACGCCTCATGAAGCTGATCATATTTTCTTCACAGTATACAAAATAGTTTGAAAGCATTTATAATTAGCTAGAAGCACTTCGAATGAACGATGCTCATGATATAAGACATCATAAAAGAATTTCCATAATAATATATAAACATATTAAAGTTTTCTGCAGTATATTATTTCTTCTGCTAGATGATAATAAACAGTGTAAAATGTAACGATAGAATATATTGATTATTTGGGTCTATTAATTGGTTTTCCTAGATATTTAGTAAAGACTAGTTTATGAGCTATTTCATTGCTAGAGAAGCATCGAATATAAGTTCGTCATGTTCGTTCAAGGGAATCTACCATATTCTTACGTCTTGTCATCTTCTCACTGAATACTTAGATATCATTGATCAACTTGTTACCATTAAAATTTCTTTATTTACTGTGTTTTTTGCCTACTATCTGTGTGCATATGAACTATACATAGATTAGTTCGTTTCAAAGAACTGTTGTACATAGATCAGTTCCTTTCAAAAAACTGTTGTGCATAGATCAGTTCCTTTCAAAGAACTGTTGCATATAGATCAGTTTCTTTCAAAGAACTGTTGTGCATAGATCAGTTCCTTTCGAAGAACTGTTGTACATGGATCAGTTCCATTTCAATGAACTGCATACATAGTTCTTTTGATCAGTTCCTCTGTATTTGGAACTGTGAACTGTCCTGGGTCTATTGTGGATTAGCTTTGCTCTTCTCATCATTACTTGGATATTTGGAGGAAAATAACATTTAACCGATTGTTGGTGCAAAGACAAAAGTTGTAGTCTCTGTACTTAGTTACTGGAAGCGTGACGGAAGTGTTATTGAAAACTAATAGTTTGTGGCTTTCGTTCAGGATTAAAAAATAAAACACCTCTCCTTCGAGTTGGTTCGAGATAGACCTGTGAACTGCGATGATTGATATCAAGGAACGGGTTGTAAGAAGAAGAACTGAAAAGACTGTGTTGCGTGAAATCTTGAGAACGTTTTATTTCGAGAAACATATAGCCAAAATAGGAGTGAACAAAGAAATTGTAAATAAAATGATGAAGAATAGAGTAAAATGATAACAACAAAGCTGACGGTAAAATGGATCAGTGATGGTTGATATGAAAGAAATATCAGAATGATAAACGAGAGGAAAAAAGTAAAAATTCAAGTTTATAGCCAAACGGTGGTGTTTCTTGATGTCGGCAAGATTTAATACTGTCACGTTGTAGGTGCTAAGTCTTGTTGTTTTAGTGTATTCCATGATGGAATAGTAATTTTGACTTTCGGCTTTCGTTGAAATTTAAAACGAATGTACCACATTAAAGAAATGATCAGCAGAACTAATACTGCTATCAATATGATGTTGAAAGTCAGTGGTGAATGCGTTTTGAATTGTCCCCAAAAGAGGATCTCAGGAGGTGGAGTCGTTTTAGTAATAAGATCAATAATTGTTTGTATATGAGATGGAATGTATGGTACGTAGGTGAAGTTAGCCTCATATTCCAGTAAATCCCGCCAAGATTCGTCCAGGAAGCTGCTCCAACTGTTCCAAAGAGTTCCAGAGTAGAACTCGAT
>JAJEKB010020433.1:419360-433368 GCA_022393335.1 Macrotrachela quadricornifera | reverse complement strand
ATCGAGTTCTACTCTGGAACTCTTTGGAACAGTTGGAGCAGCTTCCTAGACGAATCTTGGCGGGATTTACTGATTATATGAGGCTAACTTCACCTACGTTGTTCTTGGTGAAAAAGAAAAACAAGCTATTGGTCAATACATTCGGTATAATAATGAAATAACTCTTAACGAAATGAAAGAAAAATTATCGAAAATGCACCACAAATCAGTATCTACATCAACAATTAGTCGTCACCTTCACGAGTATGGTTATAAAAATGATTTACCTCTATCTACTCACATGTTAACATCGGATGAAAAACAACGACGTGTGCAATGGGCCAAAGAGCATAAAAATGATGACTTCAACACTACAATCTTTACAGATGAATCTTCATTCCAGCTTTTTCGTAATACAGTTCGTCGATGGACGAAAAATCCTAATCAACAATTTAAATGTGCACCTAAAAATCGTCAGAAGGTTCATGTTTGGGGTGCAATAAGTGTGAATGGTGTATTGACATGTCACACATTTCGATGCAATCTTGATGGTCCATATTATGCTTCTATTCTTGAAGATTATCTTCTTCCAGTTGTCACACGTGACTAATGAAAGAAAATAATTTAGCGTTACTTGTGTATTCTTTGGTTTTTAGACCAATTTGGTTCAAATTGGCGTTTACAACAGAACAATGATCCCAAACACACGAGTAATATTTGTCAAAAATTTATCGACGAGAATGTACCACAGTTATTAGATTGGTCATCGAACAGTCCTGATGCAAATCCCATCGAAAATATCTGGTCGATCGTGAAACGCAATGTAGAAAAAAGAAAACCAACAAATACTGACGAGCTCGAACTATTTTTAGCTGAAGAATTCAAAAATATTGATACTAATGTTTTCAAAAATTGTGGTGTCAATGAAAAAACGATGTTTGTCTCTTATCGATGGTAAAGGTGAACGAATAAAAAATTGAAGTATGATATTCGATATTACTAGCTGTAGGCTATCAATTGCTACGCAAAACTTTGAGAGGGATCTTGTTTGAGGAAATATTATATCCATTATTTTTCAGGTGAAAAAGTAAAAAAAATTGAAATATCCATGACAAATATTTCTGATGTGGTGAAGGAAACGAGATATTTGTATGATATCTTTTTTATAAGCCTATCAAAAAAATATGAAATTATATTGTTGTATAGAACTCGTCGTGGGCTATCTATCACACTATAAAACAATTCAAAGAGCACTAGTATAGAAGAAGATACCTGTGAAAGAAAGTTTCCAAGTTTTTTTGCAAACACCTGTATACTATGTATTTTTTCTTTTTCTTACTGCTTCATAGCTGACTATGTGATATGAATAACACTTCTGTCACATCCGACTGAATACGAATAATACTTTTAAGCAAATAAACTACTGTAGTTACTCGAGCAAAATAACACATACGTGGCATAATCACATTACGCCGTTTAACGGCCAATGACGATGACGAATGTGAAAGGTTTCCTTAGATTCGAATTTGATGGTCTCCTATATTTATAACGCATGTCAAGTTTCGAAAATTTCCCTAACCTAAAAGTCATAGACTATCACTGATAATGACTTGTGATCTTAGCAGAGTTAAACTTTTACTGTATCAATTTACATCAAATCTAAAACCAAAGTTCTGTTAGAACATATGTTCTGAGTTTTGGGTAATCCATCAAAACAAGTCATATTGAACATTTTTAGAAAGTAATAAATGTCTGAATAAAACGTATTCTTGAAGACGAGGTTCCTTTCCAATTTCTTCACCTCCACGATCTAACTTTCCTGCCTAGAGCACAACAATTCGACAATTGTGCGTAGGCCAATAAACTATAATTGACCAGACAATAGATATATACACCAAAATCATATTGTTTCAATGTTTCTTCACCGGTCGAATGTTTTCGAATAGCTTGTCCCGCAAAAATCATTGTTGTAATCAGAATAATCAATGCAAGAATGTTATAAATAGCATATACAATATATTGCCATAAGTAATAAATGACTTCATCCAGCGCTTTATCTTCAATTTTGCGGAATATTTCAATAGCTATGTCGATAAAACCTACACCAAAGAAAACGTTTAATATTATTAAACATTCATAATATGTATCACGAAATTGCGATGTTGCATCAAGAAAAAGAAAGAGAATTGGTGACGAATAAATCAAACCATACAATAGTATTCGTAGTGGTAAACCGCAATAGCCAACTAAACATTTACTCTTATCGATGTTAGCTCTATCAGAGTCAACTGTAATAAAATGAATTACATGTAAAATAACTTCAATTCCAAAAAATACACTAGCAACAACAATGAGATTTGTTGTATGAGGTAATAGAACAAGATAAGCAATAATTTCTCCAACTTCAATAAGAATACTAAATATAATCATTAATCTATTCCAAGGTAATATTGATCGAAATAGAGTAGCGCCACCAATACCAAAAAGAATAAGAAAGAATTTTTGTTGTGAACTTTCATCCAGAGAATTTTCTTTTGAAATAAAATAAATACCAAATTGTTCAGCTAGATTAAAAATATCAACGAAAATTAATGCAAAACCAGTAAAAGGCGATGCCAGCTCCACTTCCATGACTGTACTCAAATGTAATTATAATCTGAAAAAGTATTTATTCTTTCTTTTCTGTTTATTTAACACTAATAGTAAACATGAAAAGCAGGTTTTTTTTTTCTTTCTCTTTCTCGTTGCACATTTGTGTGACTGCAAATGTGTTGTTTTGATGGCATCAACTTAGCAACGAAAAACTGATTGAGCAAGATGACAAGAAAAAGTTTTGATGAGTAATTAGAGAAAAGAATTATCTATAAGAAGCACTTCCCATTGCATTTACTTAGAAAATTTTCAAGAAAATAATTTTAGCAGGAAAGATCAAATCAGAAAAAAATTAAAAGCATATACGAAACTGGTAGTGGCGGCGTACGAATGAACAGGTAGCTATACATTTTGTTTACATAACATAGCGTCGTCTATTACCAAACAACATTATGTCTTCTTCTTCTTCTTCTTCTTAGGATTAGAATTAAATTTGATTCTGATTGATTTGTAACTGTGTGTTGACTCGTGAAAGCAGTTATTTCAGACGCATTTTTTATACACAGATTCCAATAAACTAAAATGTTTCCAAAAAAAGAAAAGGGATCTGTGAAAGGTGAGTGGTGATATAAACAAGATCATTATCTGATAATTATAATATTTATATGATTGAGTAACGTTTTCCCGTTGTTAGGTGAGACTTATATATAGAGAGACAAAAATTTAACAAAAAATAGAGATTGTTTTAGTGATCATCATTAACAGATTATTAGTTCTTTCACTGAGAAATCATGTACCCACCAAATTGAAACGATCGATTCAATCTTCACTCACATTGCTGCAGTGGAAATCAATATACAGGGTGGTCCATAAGTAACTGTGCGATAAGAAATTTAAATATCTCCGCCAGATATCGACCGATCGAGCTGAAATTTTTACCAGTGATAGAGGCTTACTTAAAGTTTTTTTTGGTAGAGGCCACATAACTAGATCAATGGTCTTATGTATTAAGATAACACCAATACGAATTTTCTACTTGTTATAAATCCTATAAAATGTTATAAGATGACTTCCGCGCATTTTCAAGACTTTTTTTTAGATAACTGACATGAGAGAATCAAAAGAAAGTTTATTATATCAATCACAGTAAATACAAACTGAGATTATAGAACAAATTAATTCGAATGTTCGATTTGACGCCCATCAGCATCAATGCACTTTTGAAGTCTTTCTGGAACTGATTCACAAGCTTTCTTACACAGATTAGAATCTATTGCTGAAAACGCTGAAATAATTGATTGTTTGAGACTGGATAAGGTTCGATGCTTCTTTTGGTACACAATATCTTTCAGATAACCCCACAAAAAATAATCAGCAGGAGTAAGGTCAGGCGATCGAGCAGGTCAATCAATTGCATCACGACGACCAATCCACCTTTCTGGAAAATTTTCGTCTAACCAATATCGAACATGGGATCCATAGTGTGCTGGTTCACCATCGTGCATGAAAAAGAAAGATTCACTATTAGGTAAATCACAAAACAATGGAAAGAAATAATCATTCAACATTTCTATATAACTTTGACTAGTCACCGTGCCATCGAAAAAATAAGGTCCGATTACACCTTGAGAGGATAGACCAGCCCATACAGTAACACCTTCAGCTTGCATAGGTTGCTTCCATGTAAGATTTGCATTTTCTATTGCCCAATAGACAGAATTATGACGATTAATATGCTCATTGAGTTTGAATAATGCTTCATCGGACCAAATGATATGATGAATAAGATCCGGTTCGGTATCGAGGAGCGATAAAAATGTTTCGCAATACTCAATTCGTCGGTCGAAATCATCTTCATTGAGTTCATGAACTAATCTAGGAATATATGGCTTAAAGCCCATAGACTTGTAAATACGTCGAACTGAAGATCTTGAAATACCTGAATCGGTACTCATTTTACGAATCGACGTTCGAGGTTCTTCTTCCAAAGCCGACGAAACTTTGTCTTTTGCACCTTGGTCAGTAACTGATACAGGTCTACCAGGTGGTTCAATATCGAGTACAGAACCAGTTTGTTCAAATTTTGTCATCAATGCTCTTATCGTATTACGATGTGGAGGATTGTTATTTATTTCCTTACACCATAATCTTTGAACATTTATTGGATATTCAAGACGATGCATATGTTTGATAATCCATGTCTTATTATTCACACTCAATTGACGTCGAGCCATGAGCTATGCTAAATCTGAAATTTATGAATATATATACTTTCTCGACTAGAGATTGTTATTATTTGTGTTTAAGAAAGTATAAATTGATAGAGAAAAGTATAAAAAAACGGTTTGAAGTTGAAGCATAATATTTTATAAAATCCGTAACAAGTAGAAAATTCGTAGTGGTGTTATCTTAATACATAAGACCATTGATCTAGTTATGTGGCCTCTACCAAAAAAAACTTTAAGTAAGCCTCTATCACTGGTAAAAATTTCAGCTCGATCGGTCGATATCTGGCGGAGATATTTAAATTTCTTATAGCACAGTTACTTATGGACCACCCTATATAAAGTGCCCATACAATTTATCTTTTCAGTTGAAAGTGCCGTCTTGATATAATGAGTACTGTTAACTGAAGACGATCATTGCTAATAATCCTCACTTAGCAGAATTAACATTTAACTAGTTAACAATATTCTTGTTCTTGTATCATTTATATTACTTAGGGTATACCAAAAGTTCTGATCACAGTTTTTAAAATTTAATAAAGCAATAAATATTGAATATTTTACTAAGGCGATATATAGTATAACGTCTCGTCTTTAATAATATATAGAGCAACTCTCTCTTAGACTTAGTTCTAACATCCTTTCAGACTAAATCTATAATTTTATAGACAATGCAAATATTATTAATTCTTGTTTAATAGTCAGGTACATTAAAGAACTTTCTATTGGTCACTCTCTCGTCACGTTTTATGACGTCATGTTCTAGAATATTACATTTCGATAGTATATATAAATGAGAGACCGTTCGCTGTTAGTTCATTTGTACCGTACTCGACTTAAAATCGTAATAGAATTTGATTTCACTCTTAAAAGAAGACATTAAACATGACTGATGAATTCAATCGATATTATATCAAAATTCGAGCTATTTTGGGAATAGATTCAAAAACCAATTTTTGACGAACTCACAGAGGCATTGAGACCTGATGCTCCATCATATCCAACAGTCAGAAGATGGGCGAAACGTTTTCGTGAAGGAAGAGACGATGTCACTGATGATCCTCGATCGGGTCGTCCGATTTCGGTACTTACAGATGAAAATGTTGAACGCGTTCGACAAGTTATCGAAGACGATCCACACTCAACTTATGATGATATTATAGGTGAGACTGATCTATCACGTGGTACAATAGAACGAATTATTCATGATCGTCTAGAGATGAGAAAAGTTACATCATGTTGGGTTGCTCATCAACTTACTGACGAACAAAAACAAAAACGACTTAGAATTTGTCGTCAAAATTTAGAGAAATTTAGAAATGGAACATGGCATTTATGTGATGTTATTACTGGTGATGAGACATGGATTTATCACAGGCAGATTGGTCGAAAGTCAAGCAAGGCTACTTGGGTTGGCGAAAATGAACCACCAAGAACCGTTGTTCGTCGGAATAGATTTGAACCTAGAACACTATTTTGCTTCTTCTTCAAATCCACTGGTTCTCTTCTCATACGCAAAGTAGATAAGGGCAAGACAATCGATCGTGACTACTATATTGATAATTGTCTTATACCTGTTATCAATGAAATAAGAAAAAAGGCAAAGTCATCACGTACTACATATAAAATGCTTCATGATAATGGTCCTCCTCATACTTATCCAGATGTTATTGATTATTTAATGGAGAAAGGAATCGAAATCATTCCACATCCACCATATTCACCAGATCTCGCACCGTGTGACTTTTGGCTAAAAGATTATATCAAGAACAAGTTGACGGATCACACAAACGAAGAATCATTAGATCAAGAGGTTCTCATCACAGTGAAGAATATTCCAATAAACCAGTTTAAAAAGACTTTCGATAAACTGTTAGAAAGAATGAAACTTTGTACCGAAAATGATGGTGATTATTTCGAACATTTAATAAAATAAAATAACGAATGTTTCTTCGTTTCTGTATTGTAGTTTTATGTTGGCATGATCTTTTCTTGGCTATAAATACTATAGATTTAGTCTGAAAGGATGTTAGAACTAAGTCTAAGAGAGAGTTGCTCTATATATTATTAAAGACGAGACGTTATACTATATATCGCCTTAGTAAAATATTCAATATTTATTGCTTTATTAAATTTTAAAAACTGTGATCAGAACTTTTGGTATACCCTGAATAAAAACTCTATTCATTGAAATATAGTTGAGTTGATATGTTAATAACTCACAAAATAACAAACTTGTTTTTCTCATCTTATTTGTAAATAAAGATCTTTAATATATAATATTATAGAATCAATGGTTAATGAATTTTATGCAACTTTTATTAATAAAATATGATTGTAAAAGTATTTTTGAATTTTTAAGTGCCTTTACGTTATCACATATTAGTTATAAGAAAAGATAAGCCTTTGGTATACTCCGCGTATGATAATTGTCTTAATCATCAAATTCAGAGCTGCATGCCTAATAATTTCATCTTTTTGAACCAACTGATTATTGGTTGTTATAACTACTTAGGGCAATCCAAAAGTAGTAAGGGAGGTACCTTATTTCCTCAAGCAGAGGCCTAAAAAAGTTTCTTTTTTACCAATAGATAGAGCGTGTTTCACTCTATTTTTCTATGCTATTTGATCACTATTAAATTGTCATCATAATAATAAAATTTCGACAAGATCTGTTTCTGTCGCATATGCGCTGGTACCATGAACATGAATGCTTGTGAGTATTTTTGGAATAACTTTTGATAGAAACAAGATAGAGAACTGTGGTTTTCGCCATTGGAAAGATGAGATGAAGACGCATTGAGCTGTCTACTACCGATTTTTTTAACCTGCTTTTTGTAAGGTTTCAGCTCACGTTTTAAAGAACAAATCTATTCCATGAGTTGTTTATAGTAAATTTTCAAAAATCGCGTTCACGTTCAAACCGCTAATTGAAGATCTACACACTGCGAAAAACTCAGCTGTTAAATTTAATTATTTATGGATGATACCTATTCTAGACGAACCTCTACTATGATATTCTATCAAAGTTTTTGCTTTTTCCTTTTTTCGTAAAACAAGCATTTTCCAGACGTTTAGAGAACTGAATAAAAACTCCGTCAGAAATCATGTTAGAAAAATCAGTAATATATACTTCGATGCGTCTTCATCTCCTCTTTTCAGTGGCGAAAATCGCAGTTCTCTATCTTGTTTCTATCAAAATTTATCTCAAAAATACACATGAGCATTCATGGTACCAGCACATATATGACAAAAAGAGATTTTATCGAAATTTTATTATTATGATAACAGTTTAATAGTGGCCAAACAGTGTAGTGAGATAGAGCGAAACACGCTCTATCTAATGGTAAAAAAAGAAATTTTTTTAGAGCTCTGCTTAATAGAATAATGGACCTTCCTCACTACTTTTGGATTGCCCTAAGTATCGTACTATATTTGGACCGGTAAAGGTTTCGTCTTGATCACACGGAACGATATTTAGTTTCGTGTACTTGAAAATGGTTCGGTATAGATTTTGCAAAACGGCCGTTAGTTTCGTGCAGTTTCTTGAGGTCTGGAAAAATTATTGCGAAACTGCCATGAGTTTCGTACAGTCGCACAAAGTTTGACAAAACTGATATGAAACCATCAATGGTTCCGCAAAGTAGTTAAAGATTCGGCATAGTTTATGCCAAACAATAAGCAATTTCCTATATCTCTGAATGGTACCGTAAAGTTTTTGTGAAACCATCAATGGTTTCGTGTAGCCACTCAAGGTTCGGCGAAATATGTACCAAACTATCGATGGATTCGTGCAGTATCCCAAAACTTCGTAGAATTTATGCCAAGCTATCTGTGATTTCGTGTAGTTGTTAAAGGTTTGGCATAAACTGTGTCAAACCATGAGTAGTTCCGTATATTTTTGAGTGGTACCGTACAGTTTTTCAAAACTGTCAATGGTTTCGTACATTAGCTCAAAGTTTGTTAAAGTGTATACCAAACTACCGATGGTTTCGTATAGTAGTTCAAGATTTGGCAGAATATCTACCAAACTATCAATAGTTTCGTTTAGTGACCCAAAGATTAGTAGAATTTATGCCAAATTATCAATGGTTCTGCATAGTTGATAAGGATTCAGCAGAATCTATGCCAAACTATGAGTAGTTTCGTGTATTTATGAATGATACCGCTCAGTTTATGCTAAACTATTATGGTTTTGTGTAGTCGATAAAGGTTTCGTAGAATTTATTCAAAACTATGAATCAGTTCGTATGCTTTCAAGTAATTTGATATAGATTCTGTGAAACGATAGTTAGTTTTGTGACGATTTTCAGAGTTCAGAGCAGGTTACACCAGACAATTAATATATCCCAGTGACTGGCTCAACGAAGAGAAAGCTTAGCGTGATCGCTCGTTTTTTGCATCTTGTTTTTAATTTTTCTCAGAGGAAATGGTCAAAAATGAGCCGATATTCTATCGGATAGAGGACGAAAACATCGCTGTTCAAAATTGAACCCTGTGATAAAAATTTTAAATCTATCATTGATATGTGTGCTTTTCATTTACTTGAAAATATCACATTCAAAAGTTCTAATGAGAATACTCAAGAACATCAAAGAAGGAATAAACTTGCAGAAATCGATATCGTACTTCAAAACGAGTAATATATTGTGAATTTCATTAATTTGAAAAAAAAAGTATTGATCGGTTAAGAAATCTTAAAAATACGAAATATGATATAAAGAATTAAGTGGAAAAGTGTGAGCAAATAATGAAATAAAAAGTAACATGATACATAAGTTGAACATATACATATTTGTTTTTTCGCTCGAATATAATCATATTGATATAAGCAGATTAGTATATAAACTAAATGTTTTTTGTAAAACGCAGTACTGATCTGCATCATCAGTAGAAATTGCGAAAGATGAAAAATAAATTTAATGTTCGATAGAATAGATAATAATATTTATAAACTAACTAATGATTGTTTTAATAATTGACCACTTAGTTAAGTTTATTTTTTCAGTTTATAGCGATTTAAGATAAACGTTGGTTAACTCTTTTTATTTCTAAACTGTTTATCTCAATGTAGCTTATTGATTGGAAAGATATCGTTAGTATTCGTTAAAAGTATATTTTAAATAGATAAATGATCGAATATATGCCTAATCGAATATCCATTATTAATTTTTTTCTTTCATACATTAGAGTCGATAAGCATTTGAGTGTTCATAGAACGAACACAAAAATGAGAGAGTAGGTGAAAGAGCTAATTAACTGTTTCAAATGTTAAACGATAAAGTATTCAAACAAAACTTATCACCTTTAAATTTAATTAGAATATCAAATATGAAAAAGTTCCTTTAATCCAGAAAAAAGGAAATACCCAGTTTTTCAAAGAAGATAATAATTCAAATTTCAAATAAAACCATTATTTTTACATATATTTTTCAAGTTTAAGTTAATCAGCGTCTATTTGTTAACTATTTTCGTTTCTCGTACTGATCAAATTTCGTACATAAAAATTTCTAAGCTTAAATAAGAAATAAGATTTTATTTTTAAAAATGAATTCTTGAATTAAAGATTAACTTATCTAATTTTTAGATCAGTTTATTCGACATAATATTGGTTGGTTCTACTAGTAAATCATTGATTGTGCAATTATTTGATAAGTCTTGTAACTAAAGATTTCTTTGAGTAAAACAACGATAAACGAAACACTTGTTGATATGAGATAATAATTTAAACAGAAAGTTTGATTATGATATTTTTAGATCAGCCTTCGAGAATTGCGTCGTACATCAACTTTTATCAATTGCTCAATTTTTTGCTATTTATCAAAACTACTGACATTGGCTCCATAAAAGAATAAGAAAGATGCTTCCGCTTTCTTCATAAAACACAATTAATTGACTAAAAAACCTAAAGATTCATTTCGTTTAGATAAGTTTCAAGTTCATATTCATTGTTCTTTCCCATTGATTGATTTATATTCTATCATTCAGTTAAAACAGTAAGCACAAATTTTTCATAAAATGAAAACGGATGCATATGACCATTATGACTTCAGAACATAAACAACTGAACATTCGAAAAGAGTAGCCTAAATATATTTTACAGGGTGGCGCAAAAGTCACTTCACCCAAAAAAAATTGAATATCTCCATTACGACTCAAGCAAGTGAGCTGATTTTTTTATCAATAATAGAGGCATGTTCAAAGTTTATATCCATAAGGACATGCTTAGAGAGACTCTTTATTAAGCATCACTATTGACCTCAACAAGAAAAGTTTTACTTTTCATAGTTGGAAAAAAAAGTCATTTTGCCGAGAAAAATTAAATAACTACACTACGGCTCGAGCTAATGAGCCGATTCTTTTATCAATGATAGAGACATGTTGAAGTTTTATATTCATTAGGACACGTCTAGACAGATCCTTTGTTAAGTGTATTGTTTTCTGACCTATTTGTGGTAACATAAACTTATTTTGTTGATGTCATTAGTGGTACTTTGTAAAGGTACTCCCTACTCTTGTCCGTATGAATTTAAAGTGTGTACATGTTTCTATTATTGGTAAAAAAAGCAGCCCGGTTGTTCGAGCTGTAATGAAGATATTTAATTTTTTTCTTGGTATCGTGGGTTTTGGACCATATAGAGGGTAACCAAAAAGTCAGTTTACCAAGGTAAAAATTGAATATCTCGATTACGCCTCGGGCAATCAGGTTAATTTTTTTACCCATAATTGAGGGATTTTCAATCTTCATATCCACAAAGACATGCCTAGGAAGACCCTCTGTTAAATATATTGTTGTTTTTTCTATCTGTGAAAAAGTAAAAATTTTTCTTGGTGAGGTCAATAGTGATACTTGATAAAGAACCTCTCTAGGCATGTCCATATGGATATAAACTTTGAACAAGTCTCTATCATTGATAAAAAAATCAGCTCATTTGCCTGAGCCGTAATGTAGATATTCAATTTTTTTTGGGTGAAGTGATTTTTGCGTCACCCTGTATTTTATATCTTTTTTCCGAAATTGATTACTTTCTCAGCATAAAGATTTCTAAAAATAAAAATCTGTAACAAAACTCAATCAAACTATTTCTATTTTTGTATAGGTATATCTAATACAGATCTTAGAATGAGCTGAATAATTTTCTACACCTCTTCATGTTAACTAATAACGTTAATTTACCGTAGATACTAAAATACAGATATTCATTTTTCCTAAATATTCCCGTTAACAGATAGCTCTATTACACCAAACAGGGAAAGATTACGTTAGTGAATATTCCTCAAATGCTCATATCAACAAATACGTGCATTTCATGTGACAAAATAAAATTCAGTCATTGTTTTTCATAAAGCCTACGTACTCACTCCTGAGTCTACTATACCTTATATATTAAACTCAGATAAAAAATTTTACCGCAAATCATCATATTCACTATCAAGTCAATGTTATCCTCAAAATTAAAATCCTTCTACTACTTCCTCTTACAATATTCGAATCTACCAACACATGACACTTAATGTATATCTTGAAATGCTATTTCTAAATTTCCTTAAAATTTTCATTCACCCCAACACGACGTATTCACTCTTTATAATAAATCACATTGTTAATATTTTATAAAATTTTCTTCTGCACTGATACGACCCTTTCATCCTTTACAATATAATTCCATTACTAATATTGTTTAAAATTTTTCAATCCACTCACACGATCATTTGGCCCTATAAACTGCTAAATGGTTACTCTTGATTTTAAAAATCCTCCTATTCACTTATAAGTCTAGTTTACCCTATATAATAACACCAGATTAAACATTTATCATCAGATTTCCATCTCCACTCATGGATCTATTTTACCCTTTTGCGTAGTATAAAAATAATAATATTTTTTAAAATTCATTGGCCCACTTGTAGGTCTATTTTATCCCATTGAGTAGTATAAAAACATTAATATTTTCTAAAACTCATAGATCCACTTGTAGCTCTATTTTACCCCATTGAGTAGTATAAGAATAATAATATTTTTTGAAAGTCATGGGCCCACTTGTAAGTCTATTTGACCCGCTTGAGTAATATAAAAATAATAATACTTTTTTCGAAATTTATGGGTCCAGTTATATTTCGATTTTACCCCTTTGAGTACACTGAGAAAATTTCCCGAAGAATGATAAACCCTGAAAAAGGGTTTGTGACTTCAAAATCAGTTTATCAACGCGCTCTTTCCTTTGATAAACCCTTTTTTGTCAAAAAAGTGAACAAGGGTTTGTCGCCCGTTGCAAAACGAAATACTCTAGTACTGGTTCCTCTCTTGATAAACCCTTTTTCCATAGATCAACAGAATCAATCCTCAAATAGTGCGTTTCTCATAGGTGATGATAAGCTATGCATTGAGGGTTGATTCTGCTGATCTATAGAAAAAGGATTTATCAAGAGAGAAACCAGTACAAGAGTATATCGTTTTGCAACCGGTGACAAACCGTTGCTCACTTTTTTGAGAAAAAAGAGTTTATCAAGGGGTAGAGCCGTTGATAAACTGATTTTGCAATCATAAACCTTTTTTCAGGGTTTATTAGACTCCGGAAAATTTTTTTCAGTGTAGTATAAAAATAATACCGAATCAAAAGCAAAATACCTATATAGGTGGTTCCACAGCTTTAGATCAGCATAGAATCTTCAAGGCATCGTACTAAAAAGAGTCGGTACCAAAGGATTTCTACCAAACCTTTCTGTAGATAGATTTGAGTGGTTCGGTAACTAAGATTCAATGCGAAACCTCTGTTTAAACAAGTTCAGCGGGATCTCTACCGAGCCTTTTGCACCGAACCATTTCATAGGATGATCGGAAAGGTTTCGAACGAAACCATTGCTACCGAACCTTTATTCTTTCTGTTTTCAGTTATGGTTCGGCTCGAAACCATCTAGCTCCGAAACCAAAAAAGGATCTTCCCGTGTGTCGAGGGAAAGATCCTTTTTTTTAGAGTGTACTGTATTAGGAGTTAATCAGGGACGGTTTCCCGTTATATCTACATGATACGATTTTATCAAAAAGTTCATTTTTTTTCTTATTATTCGTTCGTGCAGGAACTCCAAAATATTTGTAACAGCCTGACTTTTTATTTTTAACAGCAAGAACAGTCTCTTCGTTTTTACTGATTTTTAAATTAGTACATATAACGGGTGCGCCATAAATAACCGACCTCTCAGTATTTTTAAGA
>JAJEKB010020433.1:397951-412983 GCA_022393335.1 Macrotrachela quadricornifera | reverse complement strand
TAGTCTAATGTGTATATGCAAAATTTTGTAAATAAGGTAATCTATTCGAAGTAAAGGATAAGATACTAAAAACTGAGAAATAAAGATAAAAATATGAAGGAACAAAAAGCAAACCCATTCTTAGCATCAGAAGGAGAAAAATACAATAGAAATGAGAGTAATCATCGATTCAATTTTTGATCGAACGAAATCACAATCCAGAATCTTGAGTGAAACAGAAAAATGACTGTTTTTGTTGTTTTTTTTAAAGACTCAGATGGACGCCCTATCAACGCCAACAATGAATAATTGAACCTGCAATTTCTTTTTCTTGTAGAATAATATGAAGACTAGACTTCTAATGGAGCGTTCCAGGATAGAATTCCATAGAGAAATGTTGAATTTTGAGAATAATTGAGGATAGTCTGAGCAAGGGATATCATGAAGATGATTTGCTGCCATCGTCGATGAAAAACTTCTTTTAACTTTCAATTAAAATTTTTCTTCAAAATATCTATAAAGTGTTCAATTGAGGATAAAGGATGGGTGAAATGAGCCCATAATTGAGTTTCATATTAAAGAAAAAGAACAACATCGTGCCCGTGTGCGTATCTTTCTATACAAATATTCTCGTTAGATGAAAAAGCCAAAAGTGCCACTTAATTACACCGTCCACAAACACACGATAAATAAATAATTCCTAGCAAGATTCTATTTCAACAGTTTGCTTAATTGGATGAAACATTTGGAGTTGATTACATGATTGACAAACACACCACAAATGAATAATTCACAGGAAAAATCTGTTCAAATACTTAGCTCACTTCGAAGCCAGTGTGCAGCTGGTTATATAAACAAAGAATAAACGACAAATGAATACTTCGAACAAAAGTCGTATGCAAATAATGTGATCAATTTGAAGCAACAATATGTAGCTTATTACATGATCAATGCAAACACTACAAACGAATAACTCTTAGTAAAATTCTGTCCCAATATTTTGCTTACTTCAAAGCAAAGAAATGGAGCTGATTTCCATCATCACGGGAGACACAACAAATGCATAATTCTTGAGAGGATTATATTCAAATATTTTGCTCAATTCGAATCAAAGCATTAGAACTTGTTACATGATTGACGAAAACATGACAAATGAACAGCTCAAACAAAAATCGTATGCAAATATTTTGCTCGTTTCAAAGGAAAAATGTAGAGCTGATTAAATGATGCACAATCACACGACAAATGAGTAATCTTAACGAAGATTCTATGCAAATATTTTGTTTAATTCGAAGGGAACATTTAAAGTTGATTACATGATCGACGAATACGCGGCATATGGATAATTCATACCAAGATTCTGTATAAATATTTTAGTGAATTCGAAGCAAGTTGTGGAGTTGATCATACGATTGATGCGTACATAATCAAAGAATAATCCAAACATTGTGTAATTTGATATTTCGAAATTTGAAAACTTTTTCATGTGCGAAGTGAGTTTGATCAGAACCAATATTTTTCAAGAGAGTGTGCTTGTCTACACATAATTATAGGCGGATGATCATGTAGTTGCATGTATAATATTTATACTAACTATAGTCTTTTCTGCTGTCGGAAGAAAAAAAAGGTCTTTCTCTGTTGGGTTATTCTACTAATGTTTTTTCTCACGTCCTTGTAACCGATTAAAATATTTTCTTCTTATTTGTTAAGAGAGAAAGAGAAAGAGAGAGAGATAGACCACCGGCACGCACCAATGATTTCTTAAGAGAGCGAAAAGACGTATCTCTCTCTTTCTCTTTCTAGCGTAATCGCCGAGTATATATAGACGGGAACACAGCTGCAAAATTACAGTCCTTCGTTTACTCAAACAATCTACCCATATATCTTCAATCATCGAACAGGAATAGAGGAAATGGTCCACACTAGCACAATCGTCGCCATCATGGCTCTATGTGCATTGTTTACCGTCACTGCTGGCGAGCTACCACGTACTATGATTCGTTCGTTTTCGACGAAGTTGTGTTAATCAACAAAGCACTGATCATGTTCACGACAATAACGACCTGCGTGAATACCTAACTTGTTCACCGTATTCATCTCCAATGTGTTCTTACATTCTGTCATTCATTCACACTTCCGTCTGATAATAGGAAAAATATTCGATCAAAAGCCTAACCACAAACATTCACCTATCATGCGACCTTCCACCACCTCACAAATATCAGCGCCTCTATTCAGATACTCCCAAATTCTTCAATGCGCAACTCTTGTTAAAAATATTCCTTGGTAATAAGATATTCAATAAGGTCACCAATTCCTCACTTTACCCTGACGTGACTCAAATTCATCAATAGGACCCTAATAAGAATTATTCATTTTGCGATGCGACACTCCAAAATGTCAATAACTGACGAATTTTATGTGCATGCCACATAATACATGAATACAGAACCGTGGTTAGAATTTTTCATTTACTGATGCCACATTTGATACTGTGAATAATTTCCAAGTTTGATATGAAGTCAGCAAAATACATGAATATAACTCTGTTTAAAATTATTCATTTTGTCATGCCACAACTGATAATGTGAATATTTACCGAGTGCTATAGGCATGAGCAAGATACATCAATAGAACTCTAGTTAGAATTATTCAATTTCTGATACCACAGTTGATATTCTGAATATTTGCCGAGTTTGATCTCAAGTCAGCAAAATACATCAACAGCAACCTTATTAGAATTATTCATTTTGCGATACCACACTCCATAATGCCAATATTTTCCGAGTTAGACATGAAGTTGGCAAAATACTTGAAAAGAACCCTGTTTAGAATTATTCATTTTGCGATGCAACACTGCATAACAACAATATTTTCCGAGTTTTATAAGAATGAAGCGAAATACATCAATAGAACTCTGCTTAGAATTATTCATTTTGTGATGTAACATTCCATAGTGTCAATATTTTTCGAGTTTGACATGAAGTCACCAAAATACATCAATAGAATCCTCGTTAGAATTATTCATTTTGTAATGCGACACACCAAAATGTCAATATTTTCCGAGTTTGACATGAACTGAGCAAAATACATCAATAGAACCCTGGTTACAATTATTCATTTTCTAATGCCACATTTCATAACGTGAATATTTGCCGACTTTGACATAAACTGAGCAAACTACATCAATACAATCCTCGTTACAATTATTCATTTTGTGATGCGACACTTCATAATGTCAATATCTGCCAAGTTTTATACGAACTGAGAAAAATACATCAATAGAACCCTTCTTTTTAGAATTATTCGTTTTGTGATGCCACATTTGATAATGTGAATATTTGCCGAGTTTGATATGAATTCAGCAAAATACATAAATAGAACCCTGCTTAGAATTATTCATTTTGTCATGCGACATTCGATAATGCCGATACTTGCCGAGTTTGATACGAAGTCAGTAAAATACATAAACAAAGCGTTTGTTTGAACTATCCATTCGCGACATGACACGGCTACAGTTCACGAATATGACACATGTCAGTCGTGCGGACCAAAGTACATCAATAGAGGCCTCCTTACAATTATTCAGTTTCTAATGCGACATTCAAAAGGTTAATATTTGTCGAGTTTTATGCGAACTGAGCAAAATACATCAATAGAACTATGGTTAGATTTATTCATTTTGTGATGCGACATTCAAAATATGAATACTTACCGAGTTTGATTTGAAGTTGACAAAATATATCAATAGAACCCTCCTTAGAACTATTCATTTTGTGATGCCACATTTGATAATGTGAATATCTGCCGAGTTTGGTATGAAGCCAGCAAAATACATGAATATAACCCTAATTAGAATTATTCATTTTGTCATGCCACATTTGATAATGTGAATATTTATCGAGTGCTATTCGAATGGAGCAAAGTACTTGAATCGAACCCTGATAAGAATGGTTCATTTTGTGATGCGACATTCAAAATGTCAATATTTGCAGAGTTCGATACGAAGTGAGCAAAATACATTAACCCATCGCTTGTTTGAACTCTGCATTTGCGACGTGAGAAGGCAAAAGTTCGCGAACATGATACATGTCAGTCGTGCTGACCAAAATACATTAACCCATGGCTTGTTTGAACTCTGCAATTGCGACGTGAGCTAGCAACAGTTCGCGAATATGATACATATCAGTCGTGTTAACTAAAGTACATAAGTAGAACCCTCGTTAGAATTATTCATTTTGTGATGTGACACTCCATAATGTCAATAACTGCCGAGTTTTGTACGAATGGAGCGAAATACATGAATAGAACCTCCTTAGAATTATTCATTTTGTGATGCGACATTAAAAATGTCAATATCTGCCAAGTTTTATACTAACTGATTAAAATAGATGAATAGAACCCTCCTTAGAATTATTCATTTTGTGATGCGACATTCAAAATGTCAATATTTGCTGAGTTTTATACGAACTGAGGAAAATACATCAATAGAACCCTCCTTAGAATTATTCGTTTTGTGATGTCACATTTGATAATGTGAATATTTGCCGAGTTTGATATGAAGTCAGCAAAATATATGAATAGAACCTTGGTTAGAATTATACATTTTGTGATGCAACATTGCATAATGTGAATATTTGCTGAGTTTTATATAAATGGAGCAAAATACATGAATAGAACCGTATTTAGAATTATTCATTTTGTCATGCGACATTTGATAATGTGAATATCTGTCGAGTTTGATATGAAGTCAGCAAAATACATGAATAGAACCCTGATTAGAATTATCCATTTTGTGATGCGGCACTCCATAATGTCAATACTTGTAGAGTTTGATACGAAATGAGCACAATACATGAATAGAACCCTGCTTAGAATTATTCATTTTGTCATGCGACATTTGATAATGTGAATATCTGCCGAGTTTGATATGAAGTCAGCAAAGTACATGAATAGAATCCTGATTAGAATTATTCATTTTGTCATGTGATATTCGATAATGTCGATACTTGCCGAGTTTGATATGAAATGAGAAAAGTACATGAATAGAACCCTGCTTAGAATTATTCATTTTATCATGTGACACTCCATAATTTCAATATCTGCCAGGTTTTATACGAACTGAGAAAAATATATGAATAGAACCCTTTTTAGAATTATTCGTTTTGTATTGCTACATCTGATAATGTGAATACTTGCCATGTTTTATATGAAGTCAGCGAAATACATGAATAGAACGCTTATTAGAATTATTCATTTTGTCATGCGACACTCCATAATGTCAAGATTATCCGAGTTTTATACGAACTGAGCAAAATACATGAATAGAACCCTAGTTAGAATTATTCATTTTGTCATATAACACTCCATAATGTCAAGATTCTTCGAGTTTTATAGAAACTGAGCAAAATACATGAATAGAACCCTAGTTAGAATTATTCGTTTTGTCATACGACACTCCATGATGTTAAGATTATCCGAGTTTTATACGAACTGAGCAGAATGCACGAATAGAACCCTATTTAGAATTATACAATTTGTCATGCGACACTCCATAATGTCAAAATTGTCCGAGTTTTATACGAACTGAGCAAAATACATCAATAGAACCGTGCTTAGAATTGTTCATTTTGTAAACTGGCATTTGGTAAGATCCGTATTTGCACAGTTAGTAAGGTTATAAGAAAATAGATGAACACAACGTTTCTTAGAATTGTTCATGTTATCGTTGAAGATTCGATGAGGTAACCAAGTGTGTAGTTTACGCTGAAAAGAGGGAAGTTTTTGGACAGAAGTCTTGTGACAGCTAATCATTTAGCTTGCGATATGAGATTATGTGCGGTGTCGGAAAATTGCGCGATGGATATTTGAGAATAGGTTAACGTAATTGTTGTTTTTATGATTCATATTAAAAGTATTTTTGGTTGACTTGAGGGACTGCTTATATTAGTTTCAAAGAAGTGATAATAATTGAACTTAACCTTGATTATTATTATTCGTGTCTGATGGGTTCTTCAATTGTATGATGAATTGAACACCACGTGCCGGCATTGAGGAAAATTGATGGGTGGAACGCTTATGAAGAGTATTCGTTATTTGTGTGGTTTCAGTATGTTGCGAGTTGTATCAGTTTGACTCGCATTGAATGAAATGAGGGAAGGGGTGCTTTGTTAGAATCGGCAACTTGTTGTATGATATATAATGATGGGAGAAATGGAGACGTTTATGTTTACAAATGAAAATAGCGGAACTGAGGCTTTGTTAAAATTGTGCTTTTTTTATGGAATTGTTCATGAGGGCACTAACAGTGACGCTTTACTCTGTATTGAACAAAAGTTTGAATAGTACTTTAAGACGAGTTGTTGTGGTTCGTTTTTCATGTGATCTTGGATCATAAAGGCGAGTTGTAGTTTTCCGTTGTATGGGTGCAAAATAGTTGTAATATTGTTTGGTAATGGTAAACGTCGTGCTTTTGCTGATGATTTTGTTGCTGTTCTTCGTTCTGCTCTTCGTGCTCGTGCTGATGATCAAGATGAGGATCAAGATGATGATCGTCGTCGTTAGTCATCCAGGTATGTTAGAAAAATATAAAGAATCTGGTTAGTAGCCCATATATTGAATGTTGGCGATCGAAAAGTCACTCTTATTCTTTCTTTCAGATTACCATGTCTAAGACGTTTATTTTAATTTGTTTACATTATCTGTTCTGTTTAGGGACTGAGATTCAAGCAAGAGGCAACTATTTTTCGAAGCAACTTTGCCAACTGCCAAATTCACTACAGAACATTTTTTTTTCACTATATAATCTCGAACTTCAATTTTTCTTTATCTTATTCAAATTTTTTCATACTAACCGGTTAGTTTAAAGTGTCGAAGTCTAACAATTATATCTTTATTTATGTTTTTTTCGATATTTTATATCTCAAATAAATATATTTTATACTGCACATGTTTGTCTTCTTTTATCAACAGCTACTCAAAGAACATCTAGCACTGACTCTATGAGGAAAAAGAATCCTACTGCCATCTCGCATGTTTTTATTAGACAATTACCTGATTATTGCACTCATAGTGGTTATTAGTAGACTAGAGAAACAAAATTTGACAGAACAAAAAAAAAGCACGATCATACTTTAATGTAACGTGTCGAACCATGAGGTATCACTTAGGTCAATCCTACACTGAAAACATGTAACATACGGAACTTTAAAAAGGTTTCTTGAGGATGAGGGTAGTGTTCTGCGTGAGCACTAATTTCACGATCACGATCACGCGTGATCGTGATCGTGACCGTGATCGTGAGCGAGGTATAAAATCTGGTAATCACGAATGTAATATATACCTTCAAAATTTCACATTTTTATTGAAAAGTTCACATTCTCATTCAAAATTTTAATGTTCACATTTAAATGAGAAATAAAATCTGACGTTTTATATCCTACTTTTAACATCAAAAGCAATGTAAATACATAATCTGATTAAATACAATTATGTAAAAAAAGAAAACTCAGAATGAAATAAGAAAATCACATAATGAAATGTTCATTCAATATTTTCACTGTCTATATCAGCTAAATAATCATCATCATTATTAGTGGCGGGACTAGGATTTCGGACTAGGGGGAGCTGAGCTACCCCTAACTCTTTATGTTTCTGTCACTAACCACCTACTCTAATTGGAGCTCAAATTTCCTAGGGGGAGTTCGGAGCTTTCTAGAGGGAGCTGAGTTTCCCGAAGCTCCCCCGGTGGCTCTGCCACTAATCACCATCGTTTTGACTACTAATAATATAGTTATATTGTTTTGATTTTTTTTGCATTGATTTATAACAATCGTGAATTTTCGTGATAGTGATCGTGATTATGACTGGATAAAAATTCGTCATCGTGCGTGAAAGGTACATCTCATTTCGTGATCGTGATCGTGATCGTGATCGTGATCAAAAAAACCAATCACGCACAACACTAGATGAGGGTGAAGGTCAATCGAAATGCAAACTGATCTATCTCTTAAAGAAAAGACAAACCAATCTGCTGGTCTCAACTTTTGCTTTTCAGCAATCGATCTTAGTCGAAAAATAAAGTATTGTTCAAATAAAACGTGCTTGTAAATAAAAAATAAATGCAGAGTATAATTCGCCGACGCGTTTCGTTTCTTTTATAAGATAGTACTCTTCAGGGCTACTTCAGGATTCTGCAACACATGTTAAGCACGAAGTAAGTATTAAGGGAAACAAGGGGAAAAATAGAATTTAAATAAGACAGATTCCAACTGTGAACAAGGAACAAAAGTTGAAACTATATAAAGGTAGACGAAAACATTGAAGACAAATCTATAAAAAACAGAGTAATGGTTGGAAATACAATATTAATTTTAATTCCAAATTCGAAATCAATCAAGTTTTAAATATATTGCAAGTTTTGAACGCAATGGTAAATTTAAAATTAACTAAATTTGATATTAAATCCAATTTCAACTGCAAAATTGAAGAAACTAATCCCAAATTCAAAATTGAGCAAGCTTAATTAGACATTATATGTAATATATGACCAAATTAAGGCTGATCAGCTCTTAAACGCTATACATAGTCTAATTTTGATTATAATTATTTCATTTTAAATTTTAAATGCAATACCAAGTTTAAAGGCATCACCGAATTAAAAAATTTTTAACTAAGCTTTAAATGAAACACAAATTTTGTTGAGTTTCAAATCCAATAAATAACAAATTTAACTTTATTGGGCTTTAAATGTAATACATAGTCGAGTTTGAGCTAACCAGGCCTTAAATGTAATATATAACCAATTATAATTTATAATTCGGCTTTCAGTGCAATTGATAACATAATACCAAATTTTAATCCTGATTATAATTATTCCATTTTAATAGTCAGGAAATTAAGATTAAAACATTTCATTTTTATTTAAATCATCAACGAAGTGTGTCAAACTGAGTAGTAGCGGTTTTATAAGTTTTGGATAAAGAGGATAAGATCAAATAATTTATCCTTTAATCAGATCGCTATAGTTGTGATAATTTCCTTGTATATGAATAAATAATATAGTTTTAATACATTTTAATAAAAGGATTAAGAGAATTTGAACTATAATTTGATCTGGATAAATACCAGTTCAAGAGTAGAAGAAAAAGAAATAAAATAATCAAATATGAACTATTAAATAATAATACAATGTAATTCATAGATAGTAATAATATTCAAATTATAATGTATGTCTCGAATAATATGAAATCGATTTGGAAATGGTTTTATAGTACAGGGTGGTTCAAAACCTTTACGCCCCCCTGGTTCTACCTATAGATCAAATGGTTTCATCAACAATTTTATACCAAATCGTAGCCCGTAAACAACTGCATCAACGAGTGCAGCCATATACTCATGATTAACAATGAAGGAAAAGACACAGGGACGATACATGCATATGTGCACGTACAGATAAGAAAGGAATGAAGAAAAAGAAAAAGAATAACCAGGACACTTTTTCAATGTTTTTCATTTCTTTCATGTTCGAAACGTTTCTTTGCTCGTGAAGATAACTGCTTTCGTTACCTCAAGAACTGAGTTAATTATTACCTGAACTTCGACAAGTTCCTGATATCGAAACTGAAGAAATTAAAATGGCCACTCTTCCTGACACAGAAGAACAACGATTTGTGGATCGAATTCGTTGCATTACATACCGTGAGATACGCGATGAAATGATTGCAAGAACAGGGGATACATTCATCAGTCGCGAATGGATATCTGAAAAGCTTCATCGGAGTGAAGACTGGGTACGACGGACTTGGAACAAAACAGTCGAAGAATGCTATACACAATTTGGAGATGGTTGGCCTCAGGTGCTCTCGCAAGAAAGCAGAAACATTGTTGCTTCGGCAAGTGGTGTTAGAAGCAGCGGCTCTCGAAAAGTGGCACGAGAAATTTTAGAGAAAACGGGACAGAAAGTGAGTTATTCTACGGTTCGTCGTGAACGCCAGCGACAAGGGATTAGATGCGTTTGGAGAATATCCCCGGAAACTCGATTAAATGCTAAGAGATCAAAACGTAGCCGATATAGGAGATATAGGAGATATAGAGTTATACTTGTGTGAGGGACTGAAGGGGTGATAGGAGATGTATGGATTATAGGAGATGTATGGGTTATAGGAGATATAAGGGTTATAGGCGATATAGGCGATATAGGAGATATAAGAGATATAGGAGATATAGGAGATATAGGAGGTATAGGAGATTTTTTCCGTATAAAGTTTGACCAAAGGTTTTTTGGGCCGAGGAATCCAATGGTATCATTAGTTTTTTATGATTTTCTAAAAAATTCTTTTTTTTTCAAAAAAAAAACGAGTTTTTTAAAAAAAACTAATTTTTTTAAAAAAGTTTGACCCAAAGTTTTTTGGTTCGGGGAATTCAATAGTGCCATCAATTTTTTACGAGTTTCCACAGAAAAAATCAATTTTTTTTGAAAAAAACAATTTTCTTTAAAAAATTTTTTTTTAGAACGGATTTAATCAGAAGGTTTTTTGGGTCAGGAAACTCAATGATACTATTAGCTTCTTATGATTTTTGAAATTATTTTTTTTTAACAGCTCACATTTTTTAAAATTTTATTTTTTATTTTTATTCTTGTGGAAAAGAGTCTAACAGAAACAAATTGTTTGCTTTCTTGCTTTTGTGTCCGCATTTCACTGGTTGGTCTAACAATAATGTGATAATAAAAGGGATTTTTTTCATAAAACTTGAGCAAAGGGTAATTGAAGGCGGAAATTTGAATGTGAGATCAATTTTTAATAATGAATCAATAATTAATCATCAGCTGATTATTCATTGTTAAGTTTTTGCATAAAACTTAACAAAGAAGTAATAGAGGTGGGGAATCTGAATATGAAGTGAGTTTTTATTGATTTATTAGTAATTAGTTATTATCTAGTTACTAACTATAACTATTTTATTGAAAACTTGGTCACGGATGTTCACGCTAAAAGTCAAAATATATGATCGGCGATGATATTTATGTGGCAAGAGTAACAGATAATAAAATTTACTAATGTCACCATAGTGCTGAGAAAAAATTAGCCCAACTTTCTACTAAGAATGCTAAACTCAAACGTGTTCATAGACGCACTTAGGAGAATAATGCGGCGTGGAAGTGCTGCTTTTGATTCGCGGAATCAGGTATATACGGAATTTGGGTATAGTTCAGAAGCAGCATTTCTACGAGAAAGAGCTAAGTGAGTCTGTATACGAGCGTTACTCTAAGAAGATAAAGGAGGTATAGGACGGAAACGTAGACAGACAGGCGTGTCTCTCGATGAGGATATCACGGAAACACGAACACACGCGGAAATGTAGATGGAGAGCGTCTCGCTCAATGAGGGTGCCGCAGAAAGAGGAAAGGGCAGATAGAGGTCATCTATTGAGGGTGAGGGTGTCACGGAAATACGAACTCACGTAGAAACGTAGATGCAGCGCGTGTGTGTCGATCAGAGATCGTCATTAGGACAGGGCGACAAGGCAGCTTTGTTGCCCTGTACTGCCTTGCTCTGTACTACAGGACAAACTTTTTTTTGCCCTGTCCTGTTTGCCCTGCAGGGCGACTAAGGAAAAGTACAGATCAGAATAGGGTAAATTTTTTTGCCCTGTTAATTTTTCACATTAGTTTGTTCCAAATCCTTTTACAAAGCTAAACGGATTCTTTCAACACATTCATTATGGATGGAATTGTATTAACCAATGGTGACCCTGTTCTTTCAACTGGTTTCATTAGAGCTCATAGATTCGATACTCGTTCGGATTTATTATTGCACAATATGACTCTCTCCACTTCTGAAAAGTTCAACCACGGTTATCACATCAAAATTATTTATAGTAATAAGAAAATAAATTGCAATCTCACAATAAGTGGCGACTAAAGTCTTCAAATCTTGAAGACGATAGCGTTCAGTCAGTCAAAATTTCTGTATTCCTTGGTAAATATCTTATTTTTCTGCAGTTTTCCAACTTATTCTTTGGATCTGTACAAAAAATAACTGAAGATACAAAACTAAAATCAGTCATTTTTCCTATAAAGAATTATACGAAAAGATGAATGATGGTAATTTTGCTAGTTTTATAACAATTCAAATAATAAATGAAAATAACTAGAGCTTTCGGCATTTTAAGTGCTATCATCGGTGATAAAAGGGAAAAGGAGGGTAGATTGTCTGCTGCTTATTATTGTTGAATTGTTATTGAATATGAAATACGAATGAATAATTCCAATAATGATTTGTATTGCCTATGTAACTATCAATAAATATCATAATAATAACAATATGAGTCATCATAGGTCTTAATTTTCAATTTTATTAATATGAAAAGATGAGCGATAGTAATTCTGCTAGTGTTATGTGATATGTCGAAAACTCTAGTTTTTTTTTATATCTTAATTATTTCAATTGTTATAAAGCTACAAAAATGACCATCATTCATCTTTTCGTATTAATAAAATTGAAAATTAAGACCTATGATTACTCATATTACAAAAAATAAATTGCCATGTCATTATTTTCGCTTAATTATAATGTGACTTTTGATCAATTATCTCGCTTTCTTTCATTGATAAGATTCTTATTTTTGATTAATTAATCAAAAATATTTACCAATTTTTATTTTTTTTAAATTAGTTATAATCTTAATTGACCAGAAAAATTTGAAAATAATCTAGACGATTTAAAAAGATTAAGAAAACATCTAAACAGATTTATAACCATATAACAACAGCGTCGTTTTAGTAGAATTTCAACGAATTAGTTATCGTTTCTATGAACGAATAATATTCTGTTGAAATAACTTCAACAAGATATATATAATGAACATCTATTCCGTTAGATTTACTCATCATTTTATGAGCTCATCCTACAATTGAGTTTCAATTTCAATGCCCTCAGAGCGCCCTGTCCTGTACTGCCCTGCCCTCACGAGAGGTCAGGGCAAAAAAAACTACATTTTACCGCTCACGAGGGAACCTTTTCAAGTGATACTCTCCGTTTGGACTCATATTTTTCCTATAGGTAGGACTCATAACATAGATAAGAGCCCTAAAAGGGTTCGTCCCCAAAGTCTGTTGTTGTAGAGATATTGCGTTATTAAGGTATTGGAATAATTGATTGCCGTGGTCACCCGCAGGGAGATCGAAAAAACTCATTTTCGAATTTCGACTTGAAACTTTGTACAGAAAGAAGTCTTAATAAGAATGGTTTAGTGTGAAAATTTCAGCTTTGCCGAATGTTCCTAATCGCAAATAAGAACACCAAAAGTTGCCTTAGCAAGGACACAAGTTTACCATAGCCATATCTTAAGACAGGAACAAGTAATAGCCTTGAAACTTTCACAATAAAACAGTCTTATTAAGACTTCTTTCTGTACAAAGTTTCAAGTCGAAATTCGAAAATGAGTTTTTTCGATCTCCCTGTGGGGGACCACGGCAATCAATTATTCCAATACCTTAATAGCGCAATATCTCTACAACAACAGACTTTGGGGACGAATCCTTTTAGGGCTCTTATCTATGCTATGAGTCCTACCTATAGGAAAAATATGAGTCCAAACAGAGGGTATCACTTGGAGAGGTTCCCTCGTCAGGGCAAACCAGGGCAAGACATAGCAGAACACAGGACATGACAGGGCAAAAAAAATGTGCCCTGCGACCGTCTCTGGTGTCGATCGAGGTGCGAGGGAGACATGGACAGACACGTAGCCGGTATCTGCATGTAAGAAAAAACACAAAAGTTCCAATGAAAATCGATATGTTTTGGAAAATCATGAAAAATTTATTTAATGCAAAACTTCGCTTTTTTTTGAAGGAATAATTGATTTAATCGATTTCTCAAAGATAAATCGATTTTAATGTATTAAACAAAACGATTTGACCGATTTTAATCGATTTATCAGAAATAATTCATTTTATTCGATTAAATAATACAACGTAACAGATTTCAATCGATTTCTCCAATCAAAATTGATTTTAATCGATGAAATTATATGGAATAACAGGTTTTAATCGGTTGCTTTAGTATAAATCGATTTTAATCAATATTTCAAAAGGAAATTTATTTTAATCGATGGAATCATGAAAACGGACAGATTTTAATCGTTTTTCAAATATCAATCGGTTTCCACGAGCTTTTATATAAAAATGGAGTGACATTTATTCTTGTGATATAGTGAAGATAATGAATGCTGTCCAAACTATAATGAATGAAAATATGATTTATTTTCTAAATTCACATTAACTATAAAGTATATTAGAATTTAGTAACTTTTAAAGCATAAAAGTGAATTTATGTAAGTTATTAAGTTTGTTCAGAGAGCAACTGGATCATTTTATAGATTTTTATTTAACAATATATTTTACATAAACACACAATATGAGAACCCTTCTAATCCTGTAAAAAAAAATCACCAAAATTCAGATTGAAATCGATATTTTCTGTAGAATCATAAAAACTAATGGTACTACTGGATTCGGCGACCCGAAAAACCTTTGGTCAAACTTTTAAAAAAAAACACCTATTTTTTAAAAAAACTCGCTTTTTTTCTGGAGAATCATAAAAACTAATGGTACCACTGGATTTTGCAACCCAAAAAACCTTTCATCAAACTTTTTTAAAAGAATCACTTTTTTTTTAAAAAAAGCTCGTTTTTTTTTCTAAAAAAAAATTGTTGGAAAATCATAAAAAACTAATGTTATCATTGAATTCTTCGACGCAAAAACCCTTGCTCAAACTTTTTTAAAAAAATCACTTTTTAAAAAAAAAACTTCTTTATTTTTCTTAAAAAAAAATTCTTAGAAAATGATAAAAAAACTAATGGTACCATTGAATTCCTCTACCCAAAAAACCTTTAGTCAAACTTTATAAGGAAAAAATCTCCTATATCTCCTATATCTCCTATATCTCGTATACCTCCTATATCGCCTATATCTCCTATACCTCCTATATCTCCTATATCTCATATACCTCCTATATCGCCTATATCTCCTATACCTCCTATACCTCCTA